>JALPQI010000847.1:0-169677 GCA_025490895.1 Thaumatotibia leucotreta | reverse complement strand
GCTATTGATGGGCTGACTGAGGTGTGTTGTGATTAGAGGTTTTGGGAAAGTTCAATGTGATGTTTGTGAGCGTTTTAGGAGACTTTTTGATTATATATATTCAGGCTGTAAAAGTGTAATTTTTGTGGCATGATTTTGCGTTGGAATTCATGGTTTTTGAAGGTTTTAGGAGAGTTTTTGACTGTATATCCTTAAGCTAGTTAGAGTGACTGGTCGTGGAGAAACTTTGGTAAATAGGTCATCTTGAAGTAAACAAGAAGGCTTTGATGAGACTCGAAGTTTCCCAGAATGTTTGTGGTATGTTTAGTTTTGGGATGCGTGATGTTAAGAGACTTTTTGACTATATCTTCAGGCTATCAGCCGCAATCTATAGGTTAGTTAGTAACTGAAAGCAAGTCCGCAAAAAAGCCCAGTTCCAATTCACGTTGGTGACCGACACGCCGTACTCGCCGCTGCCCGCGGAGCTGGCGCCGCGCGACGACGCGGACGACGAGTACCGCCCCAGCGCGCCCACCGTCGTCGCCGTCGAGGTCACCGACACCAAGAACGGCGCCACGCACTACTGGACGCTGGAGAAGCTGCGGTGAGTTGACTTGAAGTAAGCAGAGCAAAGTTGGTTGTGGTATGATTGGAGATTTTGCAGCAGTGGTCATTGACAATAAGAACGGCGCCACGCACTACTGGACGCTGGAGAAGCTGCGGTGAGTGCTATTGAAGGGCTGACTGAGGTGTTGTGATTGGAGGTTTTGGAAAAGTTTAGTGTGATGGTTGTGGCATGGTTTGGCGTTGGAATGCGTGGTGCTAGGAGACTTTTTGATTATATATATTCAGGCTGTAAAAGTGTAATTTTTGTGGCATGATTTTGCGTTGGAATACATGGTTTTTGAAGATTTTAGGAGAGTTTTTGACTGTCTATCCTTAAGCTAGTTAGAGAGACTGGTCATGGAGAAACTTCGGTAAATAGGTCAACTTGGAGAAGGCTTTGATGAGACTCGAAGTTTCCGTAAGTTTCCCAGAATGTTTGTGGTATGTTTAGTGTTGAGATGCGTGATGTTAAGAGACTTTTTGACTATATATCTTCAGACTATCAGCTGCAATCTAAAGGTTAGTTAGTAACTGAAAGCATGTCCACAAAAAAGCCCAGTTCCAATTCACGTTGGTGACCGACACGCCGTACTCGCCGCTGCCCGCGGAGCTGGCGCCGCGCGACGACGCGGACGACGAGTACCGCCCCAGCGCGCCCACCGTCGTCGCCGTCGAGGTCACCGACACCAAGAACGGCGCCACGCACTACTGGACGCTGGAGAAGCTGCGGTGAGTTGACTTGAAGTAAGCAGAGCAAGGTTGGTTGTGGTATGATTGGAGATTTTGTAGCAGTGGTCATTGACAATAAGAACGGCGCCACGCACTACTGGACGCTGGAGAAGCTGCGGTGAGTGATATTGAAGGGCTGACTGAGGTGTTGTGATTGGAGGTTTTGGGAAAGTTTAGTGTGATGGTTGTGGCATTGTTTGGCGTTGGAATGCGTGGTGCTAGGAGACTTTTTGATTATATATATTCAAGCTGTAAAAGTGTGATGTTTTTGGCATTGTTTGGCGTTGGAATTAATAGTTTTTGAAGGTTTTAGGAGAGTTTTTGACTGTATATCCTTAAGCTAGTTAGAGTGACTGGTCGTGGAGAAACTTCGGTAAATAGGTCAACTTGGAGAAGGCTTTGATGAGACTCGAAGTTTCCGTAAGTTTCTCAGAATGTTTGTGGTATGTTTAGTGTTGGGATGCGTGATTATAGAAGACTTTTAGACTATACATCTTCAGGCTATCAGCCGCAATCTATAGGTTAGTTAGTAACTGAAAGCAAGTCCGCAAAAAAGCCCAGTTCCAATTCACGTTGGTGACCGACACGCCGTACTCGCCGCTGCCCGCGGAGCTGGCGCCGCGCGACGACGCGGACGACGAGTACCGCCCCAGCGCGCCCACCGTCGTCGCCGTCGAGGTCACCGACACCAAGAACGGCGCCACGCACTACTGGACGCTGGAGAAGCTGCGGTAAGTTGACTTGAAGTAAGCAGAGCAAGGTTGGTTGTGGTATGATTGGAGATTTTGTAGCAGTGGTCATTGACAATAAGAACGGCGCCACGCACTACTGGACGCTGGAGAAGCTGCGGTGAGTGCTATTGAAGGGCTGACTGAGGTGTGTTGTGATTAGAGGTTTTGGGAAAGTTCAATGTGATGTTTGTGAGCGTTTTAGGAGACTTTTTGATTATATATATTCAGGCTGTAAAAGTGTAATATTTGGGACATGATTTTGCGTTGGAATTCATGGTTTTTGAAGGTTTTAGGAGAGTTTTTGACTGTATATCCTTACGCTAGTTAGAGTGACTGGTCGTGGAGAAACTTCGGTAAATAGGTCAACTTGGAGTAAGCAGAAGGCTTAGATGAGACTTGAAGTTTCCGTAAGTTTCTCAGAATGTTTGTGGTATGTTTAGTGTTGAGATGCGTGATGTTAGGAGACTTTTAGACTATACATCTTCAGGCCATCAGCCGCAATCTATAGGTTAGTTAGTGACTGAAAGCAAGTCCGCAAAAAAGCCCAGTTCCAATTCACGTTGGTGACCGACACGCCGTACTCGCCGCTGCCCGCGGAGCTGGCGCCGCGCGACGACGCGGACGACGAGTACCGCCCCAGCGCGCCCACCGTCGTCGCCGTCGAGGTCACCGACACCAAGAACGGCGCCACGCACTACTGGACGCTGGAGAAGCTGCGGTAAGTTGACTTGAAGTAAGCAGAGCAAGGTTGGTTGTGGTATGATTGGAGATTTTGTAGCAGTGGTCATTGACAATAAGAACGGCGCCACGCACTACTGGACGCTGGAGAAGCTGCGGTAAGTTGACTTGAAGCAAGCAGAGCAAGGTTGGTTGTGGTATGATTGGAGATTTTGTAGCAGTGGTCATTGACAATAAGAACGGCGCCACGCACTACTGGACGCTGGAGAAGCTGCGGTGAGTGCTATTGAAGGGCTGACGGAGGTGTGTTGGGATTGGAGGTTTTGGGAAAGTTTAGTGTGATGGTTGTGGCATGGTTTGGCATTGGAATGCGTGGTGTTAGGAGACTTTTTGATTATTTATATTCAAGCTGTAAAAGTGTGATGCTTCTGGCATTGTTTGACGTTGGAATTCATAGTTTTTGAAGGTTTTAGAAGAGTTTTTGACGATATATCCTTAGGGTTATTATTTGTTAGAGTGACTGGTCGTGGAGAAACTCCGGTAAATAGGTCGACTTGGCTTAAGCAGAAGAGTGTGATGAGACTCAAGGTTTCTGTAACTTTCCTAGAATTTAATGTTAGGCGGTTTTGGGACACTTTTTAACTATATATCTTCAGTCTATCAGCCGCAATCTATAGGTTAGTTAGTGACTGAAAGCAAGTCCGCAAAAAAGCCCAGTTCCAATTCACGTTGGTGACCGACACGCCGTACTCGCCGCTGCCCGCGGAGCTGGCGCCGCGCGACGACGCGGACGACGAGTACCGCCCCAGCGCGCCCACCGTCGTCGCCGTCGAGGTCACCGACACCAAGAACGGCGCCACGCACTACTGGACGCTGGAGAAGCTGCGGTGAGTTGACTTGAAGTAAGCAGAGCAAGGTTGGTTGTGGTATGATTGGAGATTTTGTAGCAGTGGTCATTGACAATAAGAACGGCACCACGCACTACTGGACGCTGGAGAAGCTGCGGTGAGTGATATTGAAGGGCTGACTGAGGTGTTGTGATTGGAGGTTTTGGGAAAGTTTAGTGTGATGGTTGTGGCATTGTTTGGCGTTGGAATGCGTGGTGCTAGGAGACTTTTTGATTATATATATTCAAGCTGTAAAAGTGTGATGTTTTTGGCATTGTTTGGCGTTGGAATTAATAGTTTTTGAAGGTTTTAGGAGAGTTTTTGACTGTATATCCTTAAGCTAGTTAGAGTGACTGGTCGTGGAGAAACTTCGGTAAATAGGTCAACTTGGAGAAGGCTTTGATGAGACTCGAAGTTTCCGTAAGTTTCTCAGAATGTTTGTGGTATGTTTAGTGTTGGGATGCGTGATTATAGAAGACTTTTAGACTATACATCTTCAGGCTATCAGCCGCAATCTATAGGTTAGTTAGTAACTGAAAGCAAGTCCGCAAAAAAGCCCAGTTCCAATTCACGTTGGTGACCGACACGCCGTACTCGCCGCTGCCCGCGGAGCTGGCGCCGCGCGACGACGCGGACGACGAGTACCGCCCCAGCGCGCCCACCGTCGTCGCCGTCGAGGTCACCGACACCAAGAACGGCGCCACGCACTACTGGACGCTGGAGAAGCTGCGGTAAGTTGACTTGAAGTAAGCAGAGCAAGGTTGGTTGTGGTATGATTGGAGATTTTGTAGCAGTGGTCATTGACAATTAGAACGGCGCCTCGCACTACTGGACGCTGGAGAAGCTGCGGTGAGTGATATTGAAGGGCTGACGGAGGTGTTGTGATTGGAGGTTTTGGGAAAGTTTAGTGTGATGATTGTGGCAGGGTTTGCGTTGCAATGCGTGGTGCTAGGAGACTTTTTGATTATATATATTCAAGCTGTAAAAGTGTGATGTTTCTGGCATTGTTTGGCGTTGGAATGCGTGGTGCTAGGAGACTTTTTGATTATATATATTCAGGCTGTAAAAGTGTGATGTTTCTGGCATTGTTTGACGTTGAAATTCTTAGTTTTTGAAGGTTTTAAGAGAGTTCTTGACGATATATCCTTAGGGTTGTTAGAGTGACTGGTCGTGGAGAAACTCCGGTAAATAGGTCAACTTGGAGTAAGCAGAAGGCTTAGATGAGATTTGAAGTTTCCGTAAGTTTCGCAGAATGTTTGTGGTATGTTTAGTGTTGGGATGCGTGTTGTTAGGAGACTTTTAGACTATACATCTTCAGGCTATCAGCCGCAATCTATAGGTTAGTTAGTAACTGAAAGCAAGTCCGCAAAAAAGCCCAGTTCCAATTCACGTTGGTGACCGACACGCCGTACTCGCCGCTGCCCGCGGAGCTGGCGCCGCGCGACGACGCGGACGACGAGTACCGCCCCAGCGCGCCCACCGTCGTCGCCGTCGAGGTCACCGACACCAAGAACGGCGCCACGCACTACTGGACGCTGGAGAAGCTGCGGTGAGTTGACTTGAAGTAAGCAGGGCAAGGTTGGATGTGGTATGATTGGAGATTTTGTAGCAGTGGTCATTGAGAATAAGAACGGCGCCACGCACTACTGGACGCTGGAGAAGCTGCGGTGAGTGCTATTGATGGGCTGACTGGGGTGTTGTGATTGGAGGTCTTGGGAAAGTTTAGTGTGATGTTTCTGAGCGTTTAGGAGACTTTTTGATTATATATATTCAGGCTGTAAAAGTGTAATTTTTGTGGCATGATTTTGCGTTGGAATTCATGGTTTTTGAAGGTTTTAGGAGAGTTTTTGACTGTATATCCTTAAGCTAGTTAGAGTGACTGGTCGTGGAGAAACTTCGGTAAATAGGTCAACTTGGAGTAACCAGAAGAGTTTGATGAGACTTGAAGTTTCCGTAAGTTTCCCAGAATGTTTGTGGTATGTTTAGTGTTGGGATGCGTGATGATAGGAGTCTTTTTGACTATATATCTTCAGGCTATCAGCTGCAATCTATAGGTTAGTTAGTAACTGAAAGCAAGTCCGCAAAAAAGCCCAGTTCCAATTCACGTTGGTGACCGACACGCCGTACTCGCCGCTGCCCGCGGAGCTGGCGCCGCGCGACGACGCGGACGACGAGTACCGCCCCAGCGCGCCCACCGTCGTCGCCGTCGAGGTCACCGACACCAAGAACGGCGCCACGCACTACTGGACGCTGGAGAAGCTGCGGTGAGTGCTATTGTAGGGCTGGCGGAGGTGTGTTGTGATTGGAGGTCTTGGAAAAGTTTAGTGATGTTTGTGAGCGTTTTAGGAGACTTTTTGGTTATATATATTCAGGCTGTAAAAGTGTAATTTTTGTGGCATGATTTTGCGTTGGAATTCATTGTTTTTGAAGGTTTTAGGAGAGTTTTTGACTATATATCCTTAAGCTGGTTAGAGTGACTGGTCATGGAGAAACTTCGGTAAATAGGTCAACTTGGAGTAAGCAGAAGGCTTTGATGAGATTCGAAGTTTCCGTAAGTTTCCCAGAATGTTTGTGGTATGTTTAGTGTTGGGATGTTAGGAGACTTTTTGACTATATATATTCAGTTCATCAGCCGCAATCTATAGGTTAGTTAGTGACTGAAAGCAAGTCCGCAAAAAAGCCCAGTTCCAATTCACGTTGGTGACCGACACGCCGTACTCGCCGCTGCCCGCGGAGCTGGCGCCGCGCGACGACGCGGACGACGAGTACCGCCCCAGCGCGCCCACCGTCGTCGCCGTCGAGGTCACCGACACCAAGAACGGCGCCACGCACTACTGGACGCTGGAGAAGCTGCGGTAAGTTGACTTGAAGTAAGCAGAGCAAGGTTGGTTGTGGTATGATTGGAGATTTTGTAGCAGTGGTCATTGAGAATAAGAACGGCGCCACGCACTACTGGACGCTGGAGAAGCTGCGGTGAGTGCTATTGATGGGCTGACTGGGGTGTTGTGATTGGAGGTTTTGGGAAAGTTTAGTGTGATGGTTGTGGCATGGTTTGGCGTTGGAATGCGTGGTGCTAGGAGACTTTTTGATTATATATATTCAAGCTGTAAAAGTGTGATGTTTCTGGCATTGTTTGGCGTTGGAATCCATTGTTTTTGAAGGTTTTAGGAGAGTTTTTGATGATATATCCTTAGGGTTGTTAGAGTGACTGGTCGGTGGAGTAACTCCTACTTGAAGTGAGCAAGCGAAGTGTGTGACGAGATTCGAGGTTTCCGTAACTTTCCGTAACGACACCAAGAACGGCGCCACGCACTACTGGACGCTGGAGAAGCTGCGGTGAGTGCTATTGGAGGTGTGACCCTGTCACAAACACAACCCGGTCTTGTGATAGGTTTTTGGGCACTTTAGTGTGATATCTGTAGCTTGATTTGGCGTTGATACTCCTGGAGTATGTGTGGATGCTCTCGCGATTCCGCTACTACAGCTGTGACTGGCTCGCAACCCACAATGGTGGGATGATCCTAGGTTTTAGGAGAGTTTTTGACTATATGTCCTTAGGTTGTAGAATTAGAATATTTAGGTTACTTAGAGTGGCTTGTCGTAGACATTGTCCACTGGACAAGCTTCGATAATTAGGTAATCTTGGGTGACGAATATGATGCCATGCACTACTGGACACTAGAGAAGCTGCGGTAAGTTCACTTGGAATAGGCAGGACAAAGTTGGATTTGGTATGATTGATGAGATTTAATAGCAGAGGTCACCGACACCAAGAACGGCGCCACGCACTACTGGACGCTGGAGAAGCTGCGGTGAGTGATATTGATGGGCTGACTGAGGTGTGTTGTGATTGGAGGTTTTAGGAAAGTTCAGTGTGATGTTTGTGAGCGTTTTAGAAGACTTTTTGGTTCTATATATTCAGGCTGTAAAAGTGTAATTTTTGTGGCATGATTTTGCGTTAGAATTCATGGTTTTTGAAGGTTTTAGGAAAGTTTTTGACTGTATATCCTTAAGCTAGTTAGAGGGACTGGTCGTGGAGAAAATTCCGTGAATAGGTCAACTTGGCCTAAGCAGAAGGGTGTGATGAGATTCAAGGTTTCTGTAACTTTCCTAGAATTTTTGTGGTATGTTGAGTGTTGGGATGCGTGATGTTAGGAGACTTTTTGACTATACATCTTCAGGCTATCAGCCGCAATCTATAGGTTAGTTAGTGACTGAAAGCAAGTCCGCAAAAAGCCCAGTTCCAATTCACGTTGGTGACCGACACGCCGTACTCGCCGCCGCCCGCGAATACCGCCGAGACGAGTACCTGGAGAACTGCGGTGAGTGCTATTGGAGGTGTAACTCTGTCACAAATACAACTCGGTCTTGTGATTGGAGGTTATGGGAAAGTTTAGTGTGATCGTTGTGACATGGTTTGGCCATAGGAGCGTTTTGGGAGATTTTTTAACTATAATTGGGTGAATCAACTTTTTTCTGCCTGTTATTGCCATGGTTACGGTCGCCTGATTCACGCTGGTTTATGCAAAACCAGCGTGACCGTAACCATGCCAATAACAGGCAGAAAAAAGTTGATTCAACCAATTACATTCAGGCTGTAAAAGTGTGATATTTGTGGCATGATTTGGCGTTGAAATACATGGTTTTTGGAAGGTTTTAGAAGAGTTTTTGAGGCTAGTTAGAGTGACTGGTAGTGGAGAAACTCCGGTAAATAGGTCGACTTGGAGTAAACAGGTGAAGAGTGTAATTAGATTTGAGGTTTCCGTAACATTCCTAGAATGTTCGTTTTAGTTACAAGGGTATAGCTGTGGCCGGGTCGCATCCCAGGATGGTGGGATGGTCTTAGGAGGTCTTAGGAGAGTTTTTTACTATATCTCCTCAGTCTGTAGAATTTGTTAGAATGTCTAAGTTAGTTAGAGTGACTTGTCGTTGAGCAACCATCATTAGACGCTGGGAAAGCTGCGAATGGCTTGAAGTAAGCAGCGCAATGTTGGATGTGGTATGATTGGATATTTTGTAGTATTAGGTAGGTAAAGGTAATACCCAACGAAATTTACAGAAATCGATTACCTATTCATGAGTTATTTACAACGAGTTCATAAGTACGTAGGTGGTTTTGGATGAATGTAAAATATTTGGTGACCGATAGTTATTTCTGTATACAATATCCTAATTTCCTATACTTTGACTTGTTTCTAATTATTACAGGTTCATTGCATATTTTGATTTATTTTAATTTTCAGTTGCATTATGTTGTATCCATTGGATTTTAATTATTTCTTCTTCTTGTGTTTTCTCATACGGAAGATTACTGACTTATGATTCTACTTATATTTGCTAGCGCCGTGTATTTCTATTAAGAATACGAATGAATTATACCTCTCTGAGATTGTGTTTTCTTAAGATAAGATTGTATGTAGTGTTAAATGTAAATATGTGTTTTATTCAGGGTAAGTGTGTCTTCTTATGAATGTCTAGAAAACGCTCAAATTATTTTTCATAGAGCTTTTTTTCGTTGCCGCTTTGTTATTATAATTTATCATATTAAAATGCTATTTCCGTTTATTCCTACTATTTTATCACAATTTCATATTCTAGAGAAGCTAAATTATGAGAACATCATATTAATAACCATATAGAAATGGCCGATGGTATTGATTATTAAATATTTTTGAATATTTAGTAGAATTAGAATATAGTTAATAGTTCTCATCATTTAGGAGACTAAGTGACTGAGATTCATAGAACATAATCGTCAGCTGACAATCAAAACTCACTAAAAATACTGTCACTACTCTTAGCAACCTCGTATGTCAGTATTGAATGATAACTGAGATACGAGCTTCACTTTAAGTAGGTATTTGTTAATTAGTGAGTTTTACTTGTCAACCGACGATATACACATTTTTTTAAATGTTGTAAGTAATACCAACTCCGTAAATGTTTATAAATCTCCGCCACACAATCGTACAGCGTCATATCGACGCACTCGAAATCCAACCTTACACTTCAAGCACGGAGTCCAAATTCGTCGATGTGCGCGTTCTGAATAATAAAGCCTAGAAAGTGAATTCCATGACCCATATTGACCAAGAAACTTAAAAAATTATTAAAAAAAGTACCAAATTCGACTCAGTTACGAGTACTTTAGCCATTGATAACTGAGCGTCAGAGATATTAAGAACGTTCTAGGCTTTGTTGTTCTTAGCTACAGGGCGAGGTATTGTTGTAGCCACCGCCTCGAGCTAATGCGCCAGATATACAACATGAACGAGAACGCATACGACGAGGACGAGGCCCCGCCCCTCGCGTTGGCCCCGCCCCCCGCGCTCGCGCAGGCCACGCCCCCGGACATTCTGCAGTGTATATCGGCGGCGGCGCAGCAGACGCGACTGTCGTTGGCGAACCTGCTGCCATCGAGGTGCGTGGCACCTCGCCTTAACAGCCTCGGCCAGATTTGCATATGCGGTGGGGTTGCGGATTTTCCAATATAATATATGTATTTAAATATTTATCACACGGGTTACTCACGTAATTTAAGTCGACTTAAATTACGTGAGTAACCCATGTGATAAATATTTAAATATGTTTGAGTCTAACGTTAGTTATAATTCTAAAATAATATATGTACCTAATATTGAATACCCTCAGTAAAAGACGAACAAAGGAACCAAACTTAATAGCCATTTTGGAGATGGTAGTGATATACTCGTATAGCTTACATGCTGTATATCAACCTATAAAAATACCTATTGTTTATGATTGTATTTATATAGTGAAAATCAGTAATAACAAGACACAATTTTGTTATTACTTCATTAAATTGGGTAATCGTTGAAGGCCTAATAAAATAATGTCATACTTTCACTCCCTGATCTAGATTCTTTTAACATTTGGCATTGTCTACCATTAATCAGGGAGGTATGCACATTATTTTCATATGAAGCGATTAAAATGGGAAATAAAGTATGTGTATCGGATTACTTAAAAAAAAGATTCTAATCTAATTCAACATGTTTTGGGCACATATGGATGTAAATTGTAATGAAATAAGAAAACTTTTAATTTCTAATATTACTATCGGTACTCATGAAGAAAGCGTCTAAACTAAAAAAAAAAAACAAAAGAACTTTTAAGATTCCGCAACCCCACTGATATATCTGTCTCTAGGTTGGAATGCTCATGGAATGAACAAGCATTATCAAAACCAGAGGTAGCATAGCATCCATTCACTTAGCTCGCTGTCTGGACTTTCGCCGTGCGTGGCCGTTGTGTGATCTATGGTCGCTATATCCATGTGCTGACGCCTTTGTATGGTACACTGTAATACCACTTGTTTTGCACATGGAAAACAAAATAGATCAAACCTTATCATATGTTTGTGAAATGTAATATAGGCTTGATAGGTGGGGATTTGATAGTGGCTTAAATCTTCCTATATTATTTGCTCCACAAGGGTCCACGGAAAAAACATGTCCAAAACTTAAAAAAATCAAGGCAAATTCACACCTTATTCTGTTTAAAGTAAGGTGGTTCTTTCTTCTGTACTTTGAATTGACTAGACATGTTCTTTCCGTGGACCCTTCACATAATGGATAACAATAAATGTGATACCTTTGTTCCCTGCCATTTTTATACTTAAAACGGCAGGTTGATAATCAAAATTCTTTGCGCTAGATGGCTATAGTTTTATATTATAAAATCAAAACGAATAATCCTCCTTTGTCATTGTGAATAGTTGTGTACGTTATTTAACAAGTTACACAAATAATAAAAATATTCCCATATTATATAATGTATAATGATAGGTTTGCATCTATTTTGTTAGTACATATCATCGTGTACACAATAAATTGACCATTCTTAGAATTGACCAGAGAAAAATCTACCCATCGTGAGTTATGTTGCTGTTGCTATTTGGAAAAGACTCAATATCAGAAAAGCAGCTATGGCTGGCTTGCTTCGCGTCATCGTAATTATTTCAGGACATCAGATATATCGATATTCAGATGTTTTAGCGTCTTGGCCGCTTTCGATACATCTGATACCGAATCGTATAAAATTGGCGGCTTTTGATTATTATTGTATAGTGTAATATTCAAATCACACACTGCTTTGGACAATATTATGAAAACTAACTATGTATGTCATTGTTTTATAACGTTTTTAACTTTGATTTGAATATTATACTCATACATCACAGATAATTGCAATTTATGTACCTACTTATCAACCGCATTTAATGATAATTATGCTTAGATATTGTAAAACAAAGTAAAAACAATAAACAAGCAAATAAGAATGTAGTTGTAATATTAACGTAAAATATTGTATTGTAACAAAATGCTACCACCGACCACTTACCACGTGCCAAAGTCAGTGTTTGACAATCACTGCCATTTTTAACACCATATTTTTTTACTTTGCACGTGTCTGCGTTACTACGTAACAAAGCTTTCATGTTCGTTGGATTCTTGGTGAGAAATTTAGCTGTAACGAATCATATATCACTTTTTCATAGGTAGTTTCTTCCAGGGTAGTTACATCTGTTATAAAATGTTTATAAACACGGATTATAATTCGGAGATGGCTAAATAACTGATCAATGCACGAAACTACACATGATTGTAATGTAGGTAATCTTATTGTTGGGATGCTCAATTTGTTGCCTTATTATTATTCTTACTCTGTTTTGTCATGTTGAGACATAATACAATTTTCATAAAAATACCAAAAATGATGTTTGGTGAATTTAAATCCTATGAAATCAATGCATTCAATACCTAATCATGGCACACATTGATTCGCCCAACATAATACAAATTTATAATTCAGGCTTTGCATTGCATGTGATTACAATTTAGTTCAATGCATATACTGAATGTACTTATCTTTTTAAAGTTAGTTCTTTGTGTGAAGTATATTACTTACGTTCTTTCACTTTACTTTGCAAATTTGTGGGCAAAATTTTCATCCCAGATAAAAGTATTCGTAATTGTTCTTCATTTTATATTTTCATTTATTTGACAGATAATCTTAACTGGGACAAAAAATCTTTAGAAGCGCCTGCTTACTACTTTAACTTGTACTTTTATTTATGGTTATTTCAAGTTTAGCTTGCCGATTAGGCTTTGTATAAGCTGAGCTGCATGCTTTCAAAATAAATGTATGTATCTACTTTTAAGAACTTGCAAACGTAACGATCATTTGTAAAATATGTAATACAATATGGTGATTATTAAAATTACGATCTAATTCTAATATTTCCTTACAGACAAAGGCTGGAGCTTATGCGCGAAATGTACCACAACGAGGCAGAGTTGTCTCCGACCTCCCCCGACCACAACGTGGAGTCCGTCACGGGCGGAGACCCCTTCTACGACCGCTTCCCCTGGTTCCGCATGGTCGGCCGGTTAGTATCACACAGCAAGGCAGTTGTTCTCTGACTTCCCCTGACCACAACGTGGAGTCCGTCACCGCACCCCTTCTACGATCGCTTCCTCAGGTTCCGCATGGTCGGCCGGTTAGTATCACACAGCAAGGCAGTTGTTCTCTGACTTCCCCTGACCACAACGTGGAGTCCGTCACGGGCGGAGACCCCTTCTACGACCGCTTCCCCTGGTTCCGCATGGTCGGCCGGTTAGTATCACACAGCAAGGCAGTTGTTCTCTGACTTCCCCTGACCACAACGTGGAGTCCGTCACCGCACCCCTTCTACGATCGCTTCCTCAGGTTCCGCATGGTCGGCCGGTTAGTATCACACAGCAAGGCAGTTGTTCTCTGACTTCCCCTGACCACAACGTGGAGTCCGTCACGGGCGGAGACCCCTTTTACGACCGCTTCCCCTGGTTCCGCATGGTCGGCCGGATTTGTTAGACCTGTACCCCAAAAGCATAACATTGTTGTAGTAATTCACCGAATCGCATTTCACCTTGAATGAAAAAGATATCACTAGATTTTTTGACTTGACGCACTTTTTCGTGTAGCTTTTGACATTAGTAGAATTAAATTGTAGTATAACATTTTTTGTATAGTATGTTACCATAGACGCATTTCGCCGTGATCGACTTTTTCACGTAGCTTTTGACATTAGTATTATTAAATTGTAGAATTATTTTTTTTATGTAGTATGTTACCGTAGACGCATTTCGCCGCGATCGATGTTTGTTTGGGACTCTAATTAAATTGATACGTTAATTTGATGCTTGCACTAAAATGAAGTATTTTTTTTAAACACGGTTTGTACTTGTATGATTAAGCCTTAAGTGCTATCAAACTCCTTGAAATATTATCTATGTGACTTATCCGAAATTAAGAATTACACCCAAGTCTACAGAATTAGAATTACGTCAGAGTCACGTCGCCAATACAATACACGATCGAGGTGAAATGCGACTAAAGTAATTAACGATTGTGTCATAACGCGAAAGTTAAATGCACGGTCGAGGTGAAATGCGACTAAAACTAATAACGACTAAAATAATAAACGATTGAGTCACAACGCGATATTTAAATGCACGATCGAAGTGAAATGCGACTAAAACTTACAGCCACTTGAAAAAAAAACTATTAAGACACAATGCGAAAATTAAATATGAGATCGAGGTGAAATGCGATTCGGTGAATTACTACAACAATTTTATGCTTTTGGGGTACAAGTCTAACAAATCAACACCATCTAAGACCACTTCCCCTGGTTCCACATGGTCGGCCGGTTAGTATCACTGTAAGGCAGTTGTCTCTGACTTCCCCTGACCACAATGTGGAGTTTTATCACTGGCAGGGACCCCTTCTACGACCACTTCCCCTGGTTCCGTATGGTCGGCCGGTTAGTATCACAGAACTTGATTGTCAAAGTGTCAATGTCACGTATGGTTGTTATTTCTGCTGAAAATAAACATTTATTTTGTAAAACAGTGCTAAATCCGTGATATAAGGTGATATTTATAAACAATTAGACATTTGTGAATCGTGCTAATATTATATTGAGAAAATATACGCAACTACTAAGTGAAAGACGGTGGTAACTATCTTGTTTGGTTTTACCAATACATATCATTTACCTGATATATACGAATACGAGTTACAAATAATGTACCGCACCCCGCCTAACTCACAAAGAAAATACCGCCCATCTGTGGCTCAGTCTTCAGAAGCACCTGATATAGATCAGTCAATCGTCCTGCTTAACTCAGAGGATCTAACCAACCAGACGTTCATTATCGAACCAAAGCTAGTAGAAACTGAACAAGTAAGCGTACGCACTCTAGAACTAGACAGCCCGATTAACATAAACTACAACCAAGAGGAAAAAACAAATCAGGAGCAGCCAACCTGCTACTCTACTACTTCAGAGAGTAAACAAATACCAGATTTCAAAACCAATAGCCACAACACCAAGAAACAAAAACAAAAACCTGAGGACAATGAAAAAGAGGATCCAAGAATCACCGAGATAAGGTATGCTGTGATCAATAACGTACAAACGTACTCAGACGTTACAAAGGACATAGCAAAATTAACCAGCGAACTTCTAGGCGAAAAATACCTCACCGCATCGAACAAACGAATCATACTTACACTGATGGATAAACAGATGCACATGCTGGAAAAATTACCTAATATTATTAACCAATCAGACAACAAAATTGAAAACTTCACGCCCAGCCATAATAAACTCGAAAACTTTCTGACAACAGAGATGAAGAAACCTATTATCGAGCTTCAAAAAGAATTAGGCGAAATGCAAACACGCAATTTCTCATGCATGAAAGAAATTCAAGATCAAATACTTAACCTCAAACAAGAGATAAGCGAACTTAAAACAGCTCACCCTACGTCTGCCGCGCCATCTCCAGGCGGACAGGTTAACAAACCGTATAACCCGAAAATGTCCTATGCTGCTGTCGCCGCAACACCAGCTACCAATCATCAACAACGACATATCCCCGCACCGCCTAAAACAACGTTCACCGTGCTACTTGAATCTCTTGACCCGACACACACAGGAGAAGATATTATTAAAGAAATAAAGTCCTCAGTCGATGTGATTGACATGGGCATAGGTATTTCTGGCATGCGATTGACAAAAAACAACAAAGTAGCCATTGCATGCGATACAGAACAGGATCGAGAAAAACTGAATGAAGCATTAAAACAAAAATCACCGAACCTCTCAGCTTCCTTACCAACTCTGAAGAACCCATTAGTACGTTTTATAGGCATCACTCCCGATCTGACTAACGCCAAAGTGATAGAGGCAGTATCTAAGCAAAACAAAAGGCTAACTGATATAATACCAGAACAAGAATTTATCCTCAAACCCATTCGCACAACTCCAGGACGCTCCGGTACCACAAGAAACATCATTATGGAAACCAGCCCCACTCTGTGGAATGCACTCATAAACACAAAAGTAAAAATTGGATACTTACAAGTCCTGGTGTTGGACCAGTCACCAGTATATCAATGTTTTAAATGCCTAGGATATAACCACAAGGCGAACAACTGCCCCAACTCGACCAATTGCGGTTTCTGTTCAGAAAAACACGATACCAGGAGTTGCCCGAACAGAACAAGCAATCCCTGTTGTGCCAACTGCTATCACAAAAATGAGGCAAAAAGCTGCCATCCAGCATACAGCCAAGACTGTCCAGAATGGAGGAAAGCAGATAAATTAGCACGAATGGCTGTCAGATACTGCTAAGGGCCCCACACTGCAGAACTCAGTCTACAGTAATACCCAGTACCCACGCTCGCATAATAGTATAACATTTCTTCAAGCCAACCTTGGTCGAGGATACGCAGCATCCCATGAATTCAAACAATACCTCACTTCACACAACTACGACATAGCTTTCATCTCTGAACCATACGTGGGCAAAAACAACACCCTAAGTGCTATAACCGGTTACAACCTATACCAAACACCATCAAGCGGCAACAGAGTAAAAGCTTGCATAGCTATTAAAAATAACTTTGGAAGTTGTCTCGGTATTAATCAATGTTCTACCAGCAACCTAAGTACGATACAACTAAGTTTACAAAATTCCAAAATCCTCCTTACAAGCGTATACATCGAACCCAACGAGGACGTATCTAACACTCTCTTGCATCTGGAACTATATTTACAATCGAATAGGAACGCCAAACATATTATCTGCGGGGACTTCAACGGCTGGCACACGACGTGGGGTTCTACCAGAAATAATCAGAGAGGAATTGACATGCAAGACCTCATCGTAGCAAACGATCTCAATGTATGCAACACCGGTTCAGAACCTACTTTCCAAAACTTGTTACAAGGGCAAATAAGATCATCAATCATCGACCTCACTCTTGTCTCTGGAAATATCGCTAATCGCATCCATCGATGGAAAATCAACCACGACGTCTCACCCTCATCTGATCACCGGGCAATCGAGTTCTCATACAATCTAGAAAATGAAAAACCACGAAGAAACATCACTAAAACTACCTACAGATACAATACTGACATGGCAGACTGGCAAAATGTAGCCACTAAAATTATAGATGAAGTAAAATCAGCTGGTCTGGAAGACCCCGAGTTCGATATGTTAGACTCCAATATGATCGACGAATATATTAAAAACCTCAGTCACGCCATCGTTAAAGCCTGCGACCAAACTATCAAACGAAAAAGAGAATACACGAAAGCAATCTGGTGGACAGAAGAGCTCACCAAACTGAAAAAGAGAGTCATACACTTACATCACCGCACACAAGATCTGAAACGAGGCAACAAGAACCTAGAAAACATACTCAAAGAACAACAAGAAGCAAGAACCGAATATGTCACCGCTATTCACAAAGCATCCTCAGATCATTTCAGAAATTTCTGTTCAAACCAAACCCATGAACACGTCTGGACTCTCACCAATAAACTTCTGAAAGACGCTCCCCAACCGCAGCCTACAACAACTTTGAAAATATCACCAACCCAATATACTAACTCAAGTCAAGAATCAGCTAATGCTCTCATGAACAAATTCTTCCCCGACGACAATAACCTGAATGATAATACCCAACAACAGATCCTCAGAACTATGATAAAATTTCCAACTAATGACGATGATGATAGTTATTTCACACAAGAAGAAGTTATCGAAATGAGCAAATCAATGATCTCAAAAAAAGCTCCTGGAGTGGACCATCTCACACCTGACATATGTTATCATTTTATCGACACATACCCCGAGCTATTCACTAGACTTCTAAATTGTTGTCTACGGCTATGCTACTTCCCGAAGCACTGGAAAACGGCGTTCATAAAAACCATCCCTAAACCCAACAAAACTGATTACGCTGACGTCGCCTCTCACAGACCAATAGGCTTACTTAACGTTTTTGGAAAAATGTATGAAAAATTGATAGCCAAAAGACTAACGCATCATATGCACATTACCAACACAGCAAATCCCAAGCAATATGGTTTCAAAGAACAAAGAACAACGACAGATGCAATAGTTCACGCAATTAACATCATGAAACAAGCCAAATCTGAAAAAAAGCTAGTAGTCGCCGTTTCACTTGACATCCAAGGCGCTTTTGACAATGCGTGGTGGCCTGCACTTTTCACGCGACTTCGACACATCAAATGCCCAGCAAACTTATATAAAGTTATTCAAAGTTATTGCTCAGACCGCACTATACATCTTAATTATGCTGATGCAACCTCCACCAAGACACAAAACCGAGGCTGCGTACAGGGATCAGTACTTGGACCAATAATATGGAATCTTATTATGGACAGCCTCCTCGATAGTAACCTCCCAGAAGGCAACTATATCCAAGCCTATGCAGACGACATTCTCCTGATCTGCACAGCTCAACATGCCACTCAATTACAAACAAACGTAAATCACATTTTAGAACTCGTATCTCATTGGGGCTCAGATAATTATCTCAAATTCGGACCAGAAAAAACTCAAATGATAACCTGTACTCCAAAAGCCAAATCATGCACTTTTCTTATGAATAATACACCTTTGAAATTCACTGACAAATTCAAATTTCTCGGAGTTATAATCGATCAGAAATTTAAATTTATCTGTCACTGTGAGTACGTCATTAAAAAAGCGCAGAAATTATTTGGCAAACTATGCAATTACATTCGTACTACATGGGGTGTCCACTCGACGAATGTCTCTATAATCTATAAGCACGTAATTGAACCCACCATAACGTACGCCGCAGAGATTTGGAGCAGTGCTACTAAATATAAAAAAGTTACCAACGCCCTACTCAGTCTTCAAAGAGGATTTGCAATTAAAATTATCCGGGGCTTCCGCACGCTCCCTACCATTGCATCCATAGCTTTAGCAGGCCTCACTCCACTTAACCTAAAAGTCATAGAAGTCGCAGAAATAGAAAAAACTAAACGTACTGGATTTTGCATACATCTCCCGGCAGATAACACTATAGATACAAAAATATCCCCGGCAAAACTACTTCATCCTTCCCAAAGAATATCTATACAAATCAACAAAGTCAATAACGCAGCAGACCTTGATGCGTATAATACAATAGATATGCATCACATCTACACCGATGGCAGCAAACACGACGGCGGAGTTGGCTCAGCGTTCGTCATTTACCATCCGAATGGCAAACGAACTATAAAGCGTAAAAAGCTGCATAAACACTGCACCGTGTTCCAGTCAGAATGTGTTGCCATTGATGCAGCCTGCGATACGTGCGTTTTTCACAAATTCCCAAACACAACCATCTACTCCGACTCCATGGCAGCTCTTCAAGAAATTGCCAACAGAAGCAGCACTAACCGCACCATCAACAACATCCACAAGAAAATTATTCAGATACAACAGACGGGCTCCATATCTTTCTGCTGGATCAAATCTCACGTAGGAATTGAAGGAAACGAGGAAGCCGACAAAGAAGCAAAAATCGCTGCCACACTTCACAAAGCTCCAGACTTCGACTTGATCCCCGTGTCTTACATAAAAAATCTATGCCGCAAAGAGACCGAAGAAGCACATAGCAACCTTTACCTTACCTCAACCACTGGACTTCATTTGAAAAACTGGCTGCCTAACCTTACCAACATCAACGACTTCAAAAACAAGACCACCATAACTTTCCACCTAACCCAAATTCTCACCGGTCACGGATATCACAAAACATACCTCCATCGCTTTAAAATCACTCCTGACCCATTTTGCCCGTGCGACGCAACCACCCCACAATCCATTGATCACCTCCTCAGACATTGTCCTAAATTCACCAACCCTCGTCTCGATCATGAATTCATCTGCCATAACTTCAAAATTGACCCATACAACCTTCAAGATGTCATTACAAAAGAATCTGCAGTAACATCATTTTGCAAATTCACCACATTCATTATTAACAGTCTTAAAAAGTTCAACGATACATAGACACAAACGTATTCATTAACCATCTACATTAACTATCACGTATCATTATTATCACATTGATCATGTATTTTATTTTGAAGTTTAAATTTTACCTTTAGCTACATAGTTTTTACTGGATTTCTGAAGCCAGCCGCCCGTACCATTCGCGAGGACTGGTTTCGAAAAAAATTGCGCTATTAAAAAAAAAAAAAAAAAAAAGTATCACAGAACGATAATTGTCTCCGACTTGCCCCGAACGTGGAGTCCGTCACCCTTCTGTTAACACGTTCCCCTCCGGTACTGTTTCACTAAGTGCTTATACTATGACGATCGAAATTGTCTGATAAGTAGAAATCCTATGCCAGTGACACGCATTTGTGACCGAAAAGATTGTACTCCTATGCCGGCGACACACATTTGTGTCAAAAATGTTCGTATTTCGATGCGACTGGCATAGGAGTGAGAACTTGATTAATGCTAGTGGCATAAGAATGAGATTACTTTGAACACGTATGTGTGTCACTGGCATAGAAATACAGTTTTTTCGGTCACATATGTGTGTCACCGGCGTCGAACGTGTTAAGTAATATTATCTACGTGACTAGATGGAGAGGTCCGACTTTATTTGACCATAGAGTGGTGGAGTTTATCCTATGTTTTTGAAGTCACTGGCGAGCACTGTTGCCTTATTGCGCAGGATGGCATTTTTTCTTTATTTTGGCTATAAGTATACTCTATTGCGGCGGCAAGTACAAGACAAGTATAATAAGATTTTTTATATGAAGGCAAATGTTCTTGCTCTGTTTTAAATACATATTGAGTAGAGCTCTACCTCTTCCGTGAACGGTTACTTTGAAGCACTTAGGTAAAAATACAATACTTTGTAAATTTAAGCTTCAGCTGCCAATAGATTTGCGTTCGTTAATCGCATTCTCACTTTAAATCAATAACCGTTATGTGGTTGTTTCAGGAGCTTTGTGTACCTGTCGAACCTCCTGTACCCGGTTCCGCTCATTCACAAGGTCGCGATCGTGAACGAGAAAGGAGACGTGAAAGGCTACCTGCGGGTCGCCGTGCAGGCGGTCATCGACGCTGAGAAAAGTGAGGCCTTGCTTAATTTGACTATTATTCATATAATATAAGGGGAAGGAATAGTAGATTGTACAGCAAGGGCTTAAAGTAACCCATTTTTAACCGAGGCAATTTTTTGTACCAAAATAGTAGACGAGGGTTAAAATGGACATTTATGCCCATGATGTACACTCTGCTTTTCACTTCGTTTGCGAGGGAAGTAAACACAAACACATTTTCACTGCAATTTATACAACGGAGTTGTCATAAAGCGAAAGTCCAACTAAATTTTTTAATTTTTTTTTTAATTTTCAACCTGTGATTAGAGTTTCAGTTGCTCTGCCAAGTCAAACATTTCGGAGCATTTTTGAACGATAATCTATATCTATTTAATGTGATTTACTAAATTGAATGACAGAAAATAAATAATTCTAATATTGTACCTAATGATTTTATGTCGTCTATGCACGACATAAAAGTGCACTTTTTGAGCATGAGAAGTGAAAAATGTGCTAATACGGGCGATAGATAAATGGGATTCATTAGTATAATCATAGATTACGAAGTTTTTTTTTAAGTTACACTTAATTATGACCCCATAGATTTTTATATCAGATTTTCGTAGTAGCAATGTGGATACGAATATTTGATAATATTTATGTGGCAGTTATGTCGTCTGCTTCTGAAATTAGCTGTCTAAGAGCGTTTAACTTGGTTGTGTTGCTCTACATTGCGCGCCGAATTATTTCCTGCACACACTTTGTAGAATGAAATAGATATTTAAAGGGACTCCCATATACCAAACGTGATTTTTTAATGATTTTGATAATAGTACGGAAGCCTTCGTGCACGAGTCCGACTCGCACTTGACCAGTTTTTTTTATCACAACGTAATTTCTTATTCATAGATAACGCCGAATTCGCAGCAGGCGTGAAGCAATCAGCCAAGATCTCGTTCGACGACGACGTGGCTCCCGCGCGCCGCAAGACTCTCGCCAGCGTCGTCGATAAGAACAACGCACTCAACCTTGAAGATCGGCTCGACATCGCTGATTCCAACATCAAGATAGAGGGTAAGTGTAAGGCCCGTCTCTCACGAGGCGGCTCTCAAGCGATTTGCGTTTCATACGCGTATTCTATGTGTCGCTTATGAGTAGCCGCCATATTGATTCACGACTTTGCGCACACAACGAGACGCGTCGACGACGCGTTTGATATCAGTCGCTTGCTACTGTCGTGCTGGTCGCACGCTATTCGAGTCGCATGTATGTATGTATACGCGTTGCAGACGAAATGGCGGCGGCGGAACTTTTTAATGTTCATTTCGAAATCATAATAGGAAACTTGTACCATCATTACTCAACGAGTACGACTGTCTGCCAACTTAGACCAGCTTGGCAGTACTGGCTTACCCAAAGGCAGTGACCCAAAGCTGCTGGTATCAGCCGTCTTGGGGCTGGCGGAGCAACGCTCAGGGGAGATCCCAAGCGTTGTAGTCAGGTGGCGGGCGTCGAGCGTCCAAAGGATTAGGCCGGCGTACTCAGGCGCGTACGTTTGCATTTGTTTAACATGGTCGCCCCGCTCCAGCGTCTACTCAGGCCTTAAGACTGAGGAGCGAGCAGCCAAGATCTCGTTCGACGACGACCTCAAGACGCTTCGCCAGCGTAATCGACAAAAACAATGCGCTCAACCTTGAAGATCGGCTCGACATCGCGGACTCCAACATCAAGATAGAGGGTAACCCTCTCTCTAAAGGTTTTAGTAGAGATCCTCAAGAAAATTATATTTTTCTCAAACTTGCTACGGAATGTTGACGTTACTTACTTTAAATTAAACCCGGAAATACTATGTATCCGGTGGCATATGCTAAGATGATATGTAAAGAGATTTCATGTATTTATTTCACACCTAGGACTGCAAACAAACTGTCTTTTGTTTTGAAACGTCAAATTGTGACACTATGTCTTGACATTCAGCCACAGAAAAAAAAATAACCTAAGAACTAATGTCTATACCACCAGGTAAAAGGATACCTCAAACAGATTTAAAAAAAAGTTAGGCGCGAATGTTTTTTTTTAATGTTGTACGATACTGTACTATTAGTTTATTTACAAATCAAATAGTATGGTTCGGCGAAATCAGTTCGTTTTATTTCATGGCAAGTTTGAGAAAAGCACAAATCTCGGCGAGAAACAGGGTTACAGGCCGCGTATTCCTATCTGGCCTCAGTTCCTTCGGCCAGATATATCTACTTGGCCTTTAACCCTTCGTTTCCCGTCCTCTATAGTAATGTACTATTACATTGAAGTCTGTTTATTTTCTCGTTTACATTTTTGTTTTTGCAAAAATAAAACTGATGTTATCGTACTATTACCCGACTGTTCAAGTTCATTAGGAAAAATGTATAAAGAAAATAATGGCTGCTCATTATTAGGCTGGTCGAATACTTGTTTGTCATGTGTGCTCTAAAATTGTATTTTCAATTTATAGTGTCGTTTTACTTGTAGTCATAATCTAGCTCTGATTCATCACAGTCATATTAAATTGCCAAAATAATTTCAGAACTAGCCGGAGGCGAATGCGACGCAGACAGCGGCCGTGGGGACAGTTCTCTCGCCTCTGAACTGAAAGAAGAAGATTTACCAGAACACCTCACTCTTGGCAAGGAGTTCACCTTCCGTGTCACCGTATTGCAAGCACACAACGTCTCGACAGATTACGCTGATGTTTTCTGCCAGTTTAAGTAAGTTTATACCTTCCGCATTAGACTAAATCTAAAAGATAGATGAGGTAAGAAGCTTTAGATAAGAAGTTTCGACAGGCAAAACTTAAGACACAAGGTATGTTCTGTCAGATAAGTGAATATGCTCATTGCAGTTAAGGACTAAGACCCGAAGAAATACCTTCGAGTACATCCGACTAGGAGCCTGATTAGGAATTCGCCTTTAAATTACATCACAGTATTAAATAAATAAATATCTTGGGGCATCTTACACAAATCGACTTAGTCCCACGGTAAGCTCAATAGGCTTGTGATGTGGGTACCAGGCGACGATATATATAATGGATAGATACATATATATACTTAAATATATAGACAGCCATGCCCAAGGAACAAATATTTGTGATAAATAAATACACAAATAATGTCCTCGCCGGGATTCGAACCCGGAACCTCCAGCTTCGTAGGCAGGGTCACTACCAACTAGGCTATGGAGGCCGACAAAGTATTACCATCATACAGCATTTCGATAGAGTATTTGATAAAATAAGATAGAACTCTATTCAAGTCCCAACCATACAAACGGGGTTAAAAAAATGCAATCACTTTTTGCCTTCACATATGACTACGAAACCGTGCATACCGAATGTCATGTAGCTATGTTATATTATAATTTTCGCTTTTGTTCTAGTTTCCTTCATCGTAACGAAGACGCATTCTCGACAGAACCCGTTAAAAACACTATCAAGAACACACCACTCGGATTTTATCATGTACAAAACGTATGTATAAATTAAACGCATGTAAAAATAAACGTATGTATTAATATTGTAAGGTGTAGAACTTAATATGCAATTTTTCTATTGCAGATCACAGTACCAATAACAAAGTCGTTTGTGGAATATATTAAAACGCAGCCGATTGTCTTTGAAGTATTTGGTCACTACCAACAGCATCCATTACACAAGGTAAGTTTTAAGATAGTTGTAATAGTTTTTAAGTACTTAGTTTTAAGCACCATTTTTCTTGAGCCAATATAGCAATTGCCAGTTTTGTCTCACTAAAAACTTCCTTCGCTTGTTAAAGAGACCTGATATCTTATAGCTCAAATTGTAAAATGTGTGATTTATATTGATGCTTCAAGCCAATAAATAAGTGCCGTCTTGGCAGAATAGCCCACGCATGCTTCCTAGTGCGTAGAAATAGAAAGTAATGGTAATAAACAAGAGGTTCAAGAGATTTCCATGTTGCACCTCTAATTCCTTATCGAGTGCTTTTACTATTATGTGAACTCTAATTTGGTATTAAAACTTACCAATTATGCATTTTACTTGGTTGGAACGTTCTTCTATATTGGGTCCCCAAGTTATGTAAGTCGTATCATGTTCATGTTAGAACATTTCATTGACGTGATTCCACGTGTTAATCGAGACAAAGAAAATTACTTTTAAGACATAATATTATTAAATGACGTACTGACATTTCTATTACTCCCTAGGGAATTTCACTTTTCTATTACTTCCGCTACGCGCGCAAGCAATGGCGCGCTTAGACAGCAAGTGTGATGAAAATAATATTATGTCTTAATACTTATTTTTTTGTCGGCAAGTGTGATGAAAAACATTGTATGCATCAGGGTTGGTAAGCGGAATACTAACTCGAGTCATAAAAGCCAACGTTCTAACACTCTCGTTAGTAATTCCGTACTTACCTCCCTTGATGCACAATGTACTATCGGCCACAGTCGTGCAAAACGTGGTTTATTAAAATTACTCGGATGTTACCAAGCTCAGTGTTTTTTTGTTAATACATGAAATATTTGTAGCAAATGCAAAATGCGGTATCTTTTCACTAGGTGGTGATTTCATCAATTAATTTAAGGCGACTTTCCAGGACGCGAAGCAAGACGGCCCAGTAGCGGGCCGCACCCCCCCCAGACGAATGCTGCCCCCCTCCATCCCCATTTCGGCGCCCGTGCGGAGCCCCAAATGGGGCGCAGCGAGCGTGGCGCCCCCTTGTTGCTCCTCACACTTGCATTCCAAGCACGATTTGCTCGTGTGGTTCGAGATCTGCGAACTCGCGCCTAACGGAGAATACGTGCCTGCTGTGAGTACACGTAGATTTACCTTTTAGTCCCACAGGCCTTCATCCCGATCTTGGAGCCCGTGAGAAGACAAAAGTGGAACGCGGCCAGTTGCTCTTCACGCTTGCACTCGAAGCATAATATGCTCGTGTGGTTCAAGATCTGCGAGCTCGCGCCTAACGGGGAATACGTGCCTGCTGTGAGTACACGTAGATTTACCTTTTAGTCCCACAGGCCTTCATCCCGATCTTGGAGCCCGTGAGAAGACAGAAGTGGAACGCGGCCAGTTGCTCTTCACACTTGCACTCGAATCACGATTTGCTCGTGTGGTTCGAGATCTGCGAGCTCGCGCCTAATGGAGAATACGTGCCTGCTGTGAGTACACGTAGATTTACCTTTTAGTCTCCACAGGCCTTCATCCCGATCTTGGAGCCCGTGAGAAGACAGAAGTAGAACGCGGCCAGTTGCTCTTCACACTTGCACTCGAAGCACGATTTGCTCGCGTGGTTCGAGATTTGCGAGCTCGCGCCTAATGGAGAATACGTGCCTGCTGTGAGTATACACCACAGAAGGAGCATTCCATGAAAACATCTAGTTTTTGTCGCTTACGACTCGCTATGGTAGCTACCCTAATAAAATATGCTAGCTGCTACGAAACACTGTCAATCTTAAAGCCTTGATATGTTATTATTATGCCGTAACTCAGCTTACTAATTTAATTTCTCAAAAGTATTGAAAAGACAGTGTCGCCTACGACATGTTTTCATGGAATGCTCCAGAATTAGATTTGGATAGATGAAACAAGTTCATTCATTTGTATGGCGGCCGAGCGTGTCAGATTTTGTACTGAAGTTGTTACTTGCCTATGATTTTGAATATGTCTCAGGCCCTTGAGTATTCATATTTTTTGTGTTGTTGCAATTAATATTACTTAAGGAGGCATTATTAATGTTTTTGTTCACATCAACTTACAAAATTTGACGCCCGAAAGCTGCAAGCTGCGATTAAGGACGGACAACTCAGTGGATTTCACTGAGTTCATTTGACACGCTAAGTAGATACGTTTGCTTGATCTATGGTATATATGACATCTGTGGTATACACCGTCATTTATCTGTACCTCCACATGGATAAATTAAGAATGTCTGCTTAGTAGGGTAATTCTTATTTTTGCAATTTTGTAGGATGTTCGAACCAATAACCGATAGTAATAAAAAAATTACTAATGATTTTGCCTTTCTTGAAATTCCTACTTCGGTAACGACCCCTAAATTTTTGTTAATAATAATTGAGAAAAAAAAACATACATGGTTTACTTATCAAATAACAAAATGAGAGGTCTCATAGAAAATTGCAATCGGGAGAGCAAAGAGCTCCTTTATCGGTTAAAACATCCTACAAAATTGCAAAAATAAGGACCACCCTACTGCTTAAAGTGTCATAAATCAATCACGGCTGTCACAAGACAACCAATTTCAATTTTGTGTTTTTGAGATTTATCTCTCTGTTACTCTTTCTTATTAACACGACAAAGACAGTTAGTTGCCTTTGTTCATGATTCACGATTGAGCGTTATAGCCTGGCCACGACATTGGTCTAAGTCGACCGGCGGGGCGGAAAACCATACATGTGAGAGATATCTCGCTTCAACTTATGGGTTCGCTCGGTCGCCTTATTATTTTAATATTTATTGAATTATTTGACAGAATTTTAATTAAAAAATTTACAATATCGTCCCACAAAACTGTTACAACAGTTTGACTGTGGGAGCGGCAGTCTCTTAATTAATTGTTTTGACTGGGATATAATCGAACTGATTGTACTTAATAATAATTACTTGCCACTAAAGAAGCATTGCTTAGCAATCAAGTAATGCTTCTTTAGGCACTGGTCTCACCGCGAGCTACTAAGCTATGAACTATCGGCTATAAACACAAACAAAAGATACGCAGTTGCCTTAACAGTTTCCTGAATTTATTATAATTTTTTTTCATGTCTGATGGCTTCAGGCAAGCTGTAAATATGGAATACGCTTTTTCAGCGTTCTATCCCCATAATAATTGCTTAGACTTTAATTAGACCAATATTGTGGCTAGGCCATTAGCGATTGACATCCTGGCTACGCGCACTGGTATATAAAATGTTTGTTCATCAGGTCGTGGAACACAGCGACGAGCTCCCATGCCGAGGGTTATTCTTGCTGCATCAGGGCATCCAGCGCCGCATCCGCATCACCATCCTGCATGAGCCATCCGCCGACTTACAGTGGAGCGACGTTCGAGAACTTGTCGTGGGTACGTTATCTGTCTAAGGACCCCCCTTATTCATCACCTCCTAACATACAAAGCCGCTAAATATAGTCTTTTCTCAAACTAGCTACGAAATGTTGATGTTACCTACTTTAAATTAAACCCGGAAATACTATGTATCCGGTGTCATATGCTAAGATGATATGTAAAGAGATTTCATGTATTTATTTCACACCTAGGACTGCAAACAAACTGTCTTTTGTTTGAAACGTCAAATTGCGACACTAGGTCTTGACATTCAGCCACAGAAAAAAAATAACTTAAGAACTAATGTCTATACCACCAGGTAAAAGGATACCTCAAACTGATTAAAAAAAGTTAGGCGCGAATGTTTTTTTTAATGTTGTACGATACTGTACTATTGGTTTATTTACAAATCAAATAGTATGGTTCGGCGAAATCAGTTAGTTTTATTTCATGGCAAGTTTGAGAAAAGCACTATACAAATCTCGGCGAGAAACAGGGTTACAGGCCGCGTATTCCTATCTGGCCTCAGTTCCTTCGGCCAGATATATCTACTTGGCCTGTAACCCTTCGTTTCCCGTCCTCTATAGTAATGTACTATTACACAATCGTGAAGATTATTTATCTTACACTGCAGTATCTGGCCGTAACCTCCTAAGGCCCAAGGCGAAATTTGGCTCCTAGTCATTGCAAACCACGGTCCTACCAGTAGTACTATTGTTTTATACTCGCCCAGGCTCAAACATTAAGATCACATTTTTTAAATGTTATTTTACTTGTATGCTACCGACAGCTTTGGGGCATATTTATTATCAGTTTATAATGCCTTTTTGAACAAATTGAATTTAATAAAAAACATTTTGTTTTTATTGAATACGTCGGAATAATTTGGCGCGAAATTTTAAAGCAAATTGTCAGCTTTTGTAATAAGTCCTACTGGTAGGACCGGGGTATGCTGTGATTATACAGGGTGATTGGTAGACCGATGCAAAGCTTTAACGTGAAGTAAGTATAGCCGTTGATGAAGCTGGGTCTGAATGACCAAGTTAATTATTACTATAGGAAGGACCTTGCGCCTTAGGAGGGTAAGCCTGACCGAGAGAGACCTGAAGAAAGCCCAATTGCCAAAATCGACAATCCAGGGTGCTTAGCCAAGTTGCTAATCGCTAACGCTTAATCGTCAGTCGTAAACGAAAGGCAGCTAACTGTCTTAGTCGCACTAATATGAAAGAGTGACAGAGAGGGAAAACTACGATACGCTACTAAGCGTTAGCGGTTGGTAGCTTAGCTAAGCACCCAGGGTGCTTAGCCAAGTTGCCAATCGCTAGCGCTTGCTAGCGCATCGTAGTTTTCCCTCTTTGTCGCACTAATATGAAGGAGTGACAGAGAGGGAAAACTACGATGCGCTAGCAAGCGCTAACGATTGGCAACTTGGCTAAGCACCCAGGACAGATGAAGTGACTGACGTTACGGGAGCAGCAATGATACTCAAGGTGGTTCGTGGTAGAATGACCTTTATTTAATAGAAAGGGTTGCCTTATATAGTAATTTAGTTCCATACGATGAAGCAATAGAAAGCGTACATTACTAGCAGTCAAGGTTGACAAGGATCATTACCCATGGGGAAATGGGTCGTTAATAATCTTAGTGTGTGTGGTGCATTCAGCCGCATCCATTTATACAGTGTGTAAAAGACATCGTTACTGAAACCTTTACACCCTGTATACCTACTGTACACAGACGAGCCTGGCGCAAAAGCGTGAGGAGACCCGACTCCAGTTAACGGGACGAAATAATAAGAGACAATATCTGACCGTAGTGATTGTTCGCAGGCCGCATCCGCAACTCGCCGGAGGCCAACGAGGACACGGCAGACGGCGAGGAGGATGGCGCACTCTCTCTCGGCCTCTTCCCCGGCGAGAGGCCTACGCTCGACGACCGCGCCGTCTTCAGGTATTACAGGGCCAAAGCCCGACGGGAGCAAAAACGTAGTTTTCACTAGTGCTTCATTAAATATCGACTATTCTATGGACATCCATTCATACCAACATTTTTTTTGGGTGCGCCAAAGTATTTATAAAATTGCAACTTGTATAAGAAAAATTTTCGGAGTTCCAATAATCTGGAACTCCGAAAATTTTTCTTATACAATTTAACTTCATAATGATCGGTATTTAGAATAATCTTTGTTCATTATTATCTTCCCATAGAATTATTTATGTTCATAATATTGTTTTTCATACATATTTTTAATACTAACTTATATGTTTATATAATTTTTCACTATACTTATTTTATGCTATATATTCTAATGTTATAGGTATTTATTTTTATCTGTACTGGTTTTATGTATGAATTATTTTTGTTTAATTAAATATAAATCGTACTATTACTGTAAACTAGCTACCTCCACAAATCAGGTTGTGGCAGAGTAGGTACTGTACTAAACGGGTTCCCTCTAAACTTTTTTGTCCGAAACGCTTAGGACATAACAGACTTGGTATAATCTATTTTGGCATCAACTTAATGACACAGAAACATCACTTGGCTTAAATAACAATATTTCGAATATTATTTTGTCCGAAACTATCTTGGCATACCATTAATTACGCCGAGTGTTATAAGACAGAAATTAGATTTGCATTTTTTTGGGCATGTAGCCACATGTACGAAACTTGCCTTTTTCGTCAGGCAGAATTCAGTGAGCGAGCGAAGCGAGCGAACAAAACCTTCCGGGGCAGATCCGACTCGGATAGGTTAGGTTAGAAGACTAAGGCGGGAGCTTTGCTCCCGCCTTAGTCTTCGAGGTTATTTTTTTTTTTATCAACCTAGAAAGTACTCAGCTCAGTAACACAGTAAGTAACGTATAGAATATTACTACTACCTCGATTATATTGAGAGGTTGTAATTATTCCTTCTCTGTTATGCTAAAACAAACTAGGCCGATACTTCTTATGCCCATCCAGATTATGCCTCATCATAAATAGGAGCATCGAAATTATGCTCGAATAATATTCGAACAACTCGAAATCTGCCACAAAGAAATATGCTAAAGTTGAGTATGCCACAACAGTTTCTGCACAAAGCCCATTATGACTACATAGTTTATGTTATTCATAAAAGAATTATATCACAACAGAGTGAACCTAATGGGAAAATGTTTTTATATAAACAAATTATTTCAAATAACTTTATGAGTATAGATTAATCTACTTGACGACTTTAGGAGGATAAAATTTCGAAATAAAAATCGTTATGAACATTGTAGGTAGAAGTATAATTTTTAGTAAGAAAAAAGTATGAGATAAAATTTTCGGAGTAATGATGATTATGAGTAAAAAACGGTATTAGTAAAAATATTCGAAGAAAAAATTGTATAAGTGCCAATATGGACCCATTTTTTTTATTAAAAAATCGATCAATCTTGTTATCTTTCCTTAGCAGGTCCACTTTTCCAGATATCGGATTCGTTAAGATTTTTAAAGTTGAAACACTAACACTTTTATTGAACACTTTCTGATATTTATTGTGAACAATTTCGCCTTGAGAATGTAAAATAATTATTTAAGGTTGTCTGGAAAAGATCGCTCTTTAGCGATAAGACCGCCTGTTATGTTACCTCTACCTTTAAAATTCTAATTTTTTGTTATTTTTTTTGTTACGAAGTGTGCAATAAAGAGTATTGTATTATTTACAAAAGCACTTTCAACTTTAACTAAAAGAAACATAATAAAAATCTAATTAAAAAAAATTACTCGTCTGAATATCGATGAATAGCCGATATTTGAAGCACTAGTGAAAAGTACCTACATTTTTGCTCCCGTCGTCTGAGCTTTGTACATGACTGTAATGAAATTTGATACTGTCTACAGAATTAAGTAATATTAGTGCTTCGTACAGCAAATCCACTCCTTCACAAAAGCAAACTTTAAAACAAAAAAAAAAACAAGATTATCTCACTGCGGTGCAAGTGAGATAATTCCAGAGCGGCAGCCCTTTGACTTATGCTCGCCCGGTGGGCACATGCCTAATTTGCCTATGCACCGAATATGCCTAAATTGGACAGTGAAACCCCTCTGGTATTATGCACTACTTTATCCTTTCCCTGAACTTGAGTCCTTTGTACTGAAACAAATTGAGACAGAAAGATAAATTCGGACGTTTCAGTGAAAATACGAATTTGTAATCCAACCATGCATTTTGACTATGCTTGCTTTTTATACAAGTTTCGAACAATGTAAACAAACAGCTTAAAAATATCTATAATCCTGCACTATTTTATTGTTTTCATGTGATAACCTATCGGTAAGAGCTGATTACACATAAATTTAGCGGTATTAAATGACGTGCATTGAAATGAAAAACATTTTGAATCCAAGGTTTGTTTAAATTGTTCGCAACTTCTATAAAATCAAAGAATACGTTCGGTAATTTAGTATCAAACCCAACCTAAATTTTGGTGTATTCTCAGGTTCGAAGCGGCATGGGACAGCAGTCTCCACGGATCGCCTCTGCTAAACAGGGTCAGCTCGAACGGCGAGGTCGTGTACATCACGCTCAGTGCATACCTAGAGGTACTTATCATAGCTGTATCTAGTTGAAAATTTCCGGTAGAAACATGTTTCCTTCCAAACGGCTCGTTTCTTTCGAATTCTTTCGGAAAAAAAACAATGATATTTTCCACTTTAAATTTCATTTCAAACTAATGTGAATTAGGTGTAATTTTCACTTACAAAAGGAGAACGCGATATCATCCAGGATAAGAGAATTGATAGAGATGGAAGGAATGACAGTGACAATGATTATTTCTTTAAGAACCCTAAAAAAACGACAGAAAACGAAAGTTTTATAAATCCCCGATAAAACATTTTATGTTTTCGAACATTTTCACCGATAATCGTATCTTTCTGGGCACGGGGAATAGAGTTCGTATAGAATACAGGTTTGATGTTAAATTCGGATCTTGTTACGATTTAAACACATTTTTAAATATGTAGAAAACAATCTAATATTGAAATATTTTACCGTGTTTCTTATACTGAAAAATGAGAACACGTGCTTGTAAATCTATATTGGTTTTAATATAGTTGACAGGCTAGTTACATTAAAATAAATTCGACATGAAAGACATAAGGTCGGATTTAGCAATTACTCTGAGTTGTAAGTGTAACTTTATGCTTTTGAGATAAGGTCGAACTTTGATATATCGCATACTCACAGAACCGACCTTATGCCTCTCAAGTCGAGTTAATGTACTATTTGGATCAATCACTTTCTTTGTCGTTATTCTGTCACAACACCCAGGGGAAAACAGTGGGATAGTTTGCTAGAAAAACGTATCCGGCAAGCTCTACTATAATGATTAGTGGGTGTCCCTCCTTGGCAGGGCCCCATAACTATCAGAAAATCAAAAGTTTTGTCAATTTCAATGCTATTAAAGTGTGAATTTAAGGATGACCCACTACGAACAAATAAAACATGGAAGCCGCACGTCATACAAAATTGCCTTTAAAAAACGGTCCTGAATTTTAGTTGACAAATGTCACCCCCTCTTCAATGCATCACGGTAATGAATTTCAATATCAACCTATAAAAACTTAAATAGCCATTTAAAAATAGTTGTGACTGGTCCATCAAAGTTTTGATTGGCGATATTCTATAAATATTTGTCAAAGATGTTGCGCCGAAATATGCGCGGCGCTATGTCCTGCCCATCTTGGCACAATTGAACAATTGGTTTTGGGGGTATTATTGAGCTGGCGTTAGACGTCCATGTTATATATGGTCGCAGATGACTCAGGAGATCGTGAAACGAGTGACATAAAAAAGGGTAAATCACGTTTTTTATGTCACTCGTTGCCATGGTAATGTTCATATCTATACCTAGATATTTTTCTAGCATGAACGAGAGATTGACTAAATCAAACATCGACATAACTGTTATCGATGCGTACACCCTATTCTCATAAATATACTAACTTCGTAAAATCAGGTAACCAGGTAACAGGACCCATCTGGGCATTATCACTTCTAGGGACACCCAATTAGCTTAACTCTCACAAAAAAGTTAACTTCGATGTCAGCTTTGTAACGACAATTAAGCATTAAATATTAACAAAAATATTTTTTATCATTTAATCCAGAAAGAATACGCCTATATGCAATATAAAAACACAAATAAAGTGAATTTACGTAAATATTTCATGCTTAATTGTCGTTACAAAGCTGACATCGAAGTTAACTTTTTGGTGAGAGTTAAGCTAATTGGGTATCCCTAGAAGTGAAAATGCCCATCTACGCTTTATTTTTAAATATCTAATACTTCATAATATATGAATTATTGCCTAGAGCGTTAGTGTTTCTTATTAGTCTTTGTTATTTTAATGCATAAGAAAAATAATGTATCGTTTTGAATATGGTTTGCATTATTGTAGATTATCTCTAAGTTACTGCGCATTATTTATCAATTAAATTTAATTATCGACTACTACAAGACTTATCGATAACAACCATGTCGATGTTTAATTTTGTCAATCCCTTGTTCCTGCTAGAAAAATATCTAGGTATAGTTGAATTATCGAGAAGATGGAATTGCATTTGTAGTGGTGTTACTAAAGCAACACTTTTAAAGTGAACCTTGTGTCTTTACAATTAGGTTTACTATTAGTCGAATAATGCCAATACATGAGTCGATAAAACACACAATAGCACACAATAATTTGTAAATACGCGATACCACTACATATGCAATTCCATCGTCTCGATAATTAAACTATATATTCATATCATTCAATTGAATCATTATTCTCAGGTGGAAAACTGCGCCCGGCCAGCAATCATCACCAAAGACCTCTCCCTGGTGGTCGTAGGCCGCGAAGCCCGTACGGGCCGCTCGCTGCGTCGCGCTCTCTTCGGCTCCAAGTGCGCGCGAGCCGACCGTCTCACCGGAGTGTACGAGCTCAGTCTCCATCGCGCGCTCGAACCCGGTCAGTGATTTTATTTTATTTTTTATTTCTAATTTTATTTTTTAAGGAATAACAAACAACCATACACAAACAATATAGTTGTATAAATAATAATTTATTGAATCATAAAACACAGGATATACACATAAAACACAAAAGATACAAATAATAAACAACATCACAAAATAATATAATACTAAACTTAACTAAAAAACATTAAAGCTAAACGAATTTAAGCACAAATCAATCAAATAACCCACCCCGTAACATTCCCCGTGCAAAGGTGCCTAACAAACTAGCGGCATTTCCGCGCTGCACTGCAATAGCAAGCCTCTGCACCAGGAACGATCCGGAGCGGGGATCATGGCCTCGTTCTCGGAGACGACGCCCCAACTCCCCAAAGAAAGTTTTGGCATGCACCAACAGCCCGTAGTTTCGACGATATAGTAGATATTATAAACATATAAGTAGTGCTTCATGTACAGTCAACAACGTTATCCACGAATTACTTATGATGATGATGATTAATCCTAAGCGATTATAGACTTACTACTGATTTTTCAATCCCTTAAAATAAATAAATATCTTGGGACTTCTTACACAAATCGACCTAGTCCCACGATAAGCTCAATTAAGGCTCGCGCTCTCTTCGGCTCCAAGTGCGCGCGAGCCGACCGTCTCACCGGAGTGTACGAGCTCAGTCTCCATCGCGCGCTCGAACCCGGTCAGTGATGATGATGATTAATCCTAAGCGATGATAGACTTAGTACTGATTTTTCAATCCCGAGTTAAAATAAATAAATATCTTGGGACATCTTACACAAATCGACCTAGTCCCACGATAAGCTCAATTAAGGCTCGCGTTCTCTTCGGCTCCAAGCAACCAAAACCAATCAATCAAATAACCCACCCCGTAACATTCCCGGTGCAAAGGTGCCTAACAAACTAGCGGCATTTCCGCGCTGCACTGCAATAGCAAGCCTCTGCACCAGGAACGATCCGGAGCGGGGATCATGGCCTCGTTCTCGGAGACGACGCCCTAACTCCCCAAAGAAAGTTTTGGCTTGCACCAACAGCCCGTAGTTTGGACGATATAGTAGATATTATAAACATATAAGTAGTGCTTCATGTACAGTCAACAACGTTATCCACGAATTACTTATGATGATGATGATTAATCCTAAGCGATTATAGACTTAGTACTGATTTTTCAATCCCTAGTTAAAATAAATATCTTGGGACATCTTACACAAATCGACCTAGTCCCACGATAAGCTCAATTAAGGCTCGCGCTCTCTTCGGCTCCAAGTGTGCGCGAGCCGACCGTCTCACCGGAGTGTACGAGCTGTCTCCATCGCGCGCTTGAGCCCGGTTAGTGATGATGATGATGATTAATCCTAAGCGATTATAGACTTAGTACAGATGTAGTGAGAAATGACTTGCCTTCGGAAACGTTCGTCAACGTCATGCTGTTTCAGTCTATCTCACTGAGACTGACAGTAATAGCTGTCATGCTACTTCAGTCAGACTCGGTGACACTGCCTGAAACAGCATGTGTTTACGAACGTTTCCGAAGGCAAGTAATTTCTCACTACACCTGTACTGATTTTTCAATCCCTTAAAATAAATAAATATCTAGGGACATCTTACACAAATCGACCTAGTCCCACGATAAGCTCAATTAAGGCTCGCGCTCTGTTCGGCTCCAAGTGTGCTCGAGCCGACCGTCTCACCGGAGTGTACGAGCTGTCTCCATCGCGCACTCGAGCCTGATCAGTGATGATGATGATTAATCTTAACCGATTATAGACTTAGTACTCATTTTTCAATCCCTAGTTAAAATAAATATCTTGGGACATCTTACACAAATCGACCTAGTCCCACGATAAGCTCAATTAAGGCTCGCGCTCTCTTCGGCTCCAAGTGCGCGCGAGCCGACCGTCTCACCGGAGTGTACGAGCTCAGTCTCCATCGCGCACTCGAACCCGGTCAGTGATGATGATGATTAATCCTAAGCGATTATAGACTTACTACTGATTTTTCAATCCCTTAAAATAAATAAATATCTTGGGACATCTTACACAAATCGACCTAGTCTCACGATAAGCTCAATTAAGGCTCGCGCTCTGTTCGGCTCCAAGTGCGCGCGAGCCGACCGTCTCACCCGAGTGTACGAGCTCAGTCTCCATCGCGCACTCGAGCCCGGTTAGTGATGATGATGATTAATCCTAAGCGATTATAGACTTAGTACTGATTTTTCAATCCCTAGTTAAAATAAATATCTAGGGACATCTTACACAAATCGACCTAGTCCCACGATAAGCTCAATTAAGGCTCGCGCTCTGTTCGGCTCCAAGTGCGCGCGAGCCGACCGTCTCACCGGAGTGTACGAGCTCAGTCTCCATCGAGCACTTGAGCCTGGTCAGTGATGATGATGATTAATCCTAACCGCGTAAACTTACGTTTAATTATATCCTGACGTTTCGGGCATGACGTTTCACCCGTGGTCGCAGGCTACCACGGGTGTAACGTCATGGCGTACAAGTCAGGAGATAATTAAACGTAAGTTTACGCGATTAAGACCCGTTTGTCTTTAAAATATGAGTGATAATCGTGAAAGTTTAAATCAATATAATCCTAACCGATTATAAACTTACCCCCTTATTCATAAACATTTGTTAACTTAACAAGCCACTAATAATTGTTTGTCCTTTTCGGTCTTAACAATGTGTCCATAAGAGCAAAAGGGACAAACAATTATTAGCGGCTTGTTAAGTTAACAAACGTTTATGAATAAGGGGGTTACTACTGATTTTTCAGTCCCTAGTTACAGTATCTGTCAAATAAATGTTAGCTCTATCCTTTTTAGGGTTCAGTAGCCAAAATGGCAAAAACAGAACTCTTATAGTTTCGCCATGCCCGTCTGTCCGTGTATCCGCGGCATAGCTCAGTGGCCGTTAGTACTAGAAATCTGCAATTTGGTATAGGTATACATATTAATTATGCCAACAAAGTGGTATAATAAAGAATAGAAAAAAAAAATCGGTTACCTCCCCAACTGGTGAAAGGTGATGATTTTTTTATTTGCTGTAATCCTATAGTGGTATCATTGAATAGGTCTCTTATAAAGAATAAAGGTCTTAAAAGAAAGTTTTTTTCTAAAGTCAATAGTTTCGGAGATAATCGATCCAGAATAAAAAAATATGTCCCCCCTCCGTCTAACTTTTGAGCCGAAAGTCCAAAAAATATGGAAAAAATCATGAATAGTGGGCTTATAGAATACTTTAAAATAAAACTATTTCGAACATAATCGGCCCAGCCGTTTTTGAATAACTACAGAACCTTACACTGAACATGGCCCGACATGCTCTTGGCCGGTTTTTAATTTGAGTGATGATTTGAGATGACGATGGTAATAATTTTAACTAACGGATGCTTTTAACTAACGGAAAATCAGCCGTTAGACATAGTTATGTTATGTCACATTACACCTATTCTAATCTTCGTACATCAATCCCAACAGGTGTACAACGGCGGCAGAGACGTGTGTTAGACACGAGCGGCACATACGTGCGAGGAGAGGAGAACCTGCACGGGTGGCGCCCGCGCGGGGACTCGCTCATATTCGACCACCAGGTAACGTGACATCGGCTTATTTCATTATTAATCGTACTAAAAACAGTAACAAAATTATACAGGCTGGGAATGAGTATACCGGCAGACTTTACCAATGCATTTTTGATGACAAAAGAAGTAAAAAAATGTGACATATCATTATCGAACAAAAACATTTTTTTTATTCTTTTTTGTGACATTTTGATTTTTTTTTTGTATATGACCAGTAATAAATTGTAGGAAAAAGATTTTTTTTAGGGTTTTGAATTTTTTTTTAATTGAAAATTTTTCTAAAACTTTTTTTTTCATTTTCTCTAACTTGAATCAGTGTGTATGTCGAGATGAAAACTACTAGTGTAAGAATTTTAATCGTGCAGGCATTTTTCAGAACTTTGAATAACATGTCATTATCTCTTAAACTAAGCCGAATCCAGAAAAGTTCATATGACATTATAGCCTCAAAATGTGTTCAGGAATACACCTTTCAAGTTTGTCGGGCTACTTACTAGCCACCCTGTATAGTAGGTAGACAAAGGCCTGCGAAAATGTACAGTTTGACTGCAAAAGAAAATATAATCTCATACGTCCGGCTAGCTATAACGTTTGATAAACCATATTGCCAACCAACTTTTTCACGGTAATTCACTTTCCATTCCACACATTCTCTAAATTTAATTTCTAATAATTTTCATTTGCAAATTAGGTTAGGTTGGATTCTGATATTTTGTATGTGTAGTTGGGAAACTTACGCGACTCAGGCTTGACTCGCGCTTATCTTTCACTTCTTGCGCGTCAAATATCAAGTTGTGGTTGTGGTAGCCCTGCCGATAATAGCTTTAGGTTCGGCCATGTCTTCGTACGACAAGGCGGCAATTGACAGCTAAGCATAAGACCGCGATATGTGCACATACTTTTGCTCTCCTTTTTTCTCGCTGTCACTGCTGTTCGTGTAAAGTCGTCGTTTAATTATTTCAAGAAGCCGAATTCGAATCGGCAACAAGAATTATTTGATACTTCCCACCGATCACCAATGTTACTAAGGATACATTTTATTTTATTTATTTGGATCCCCAACAGCAGTACTTAAGAAAATATCTTCATGAATCTTGCTTGAGTTTAAGGGTCTGTCACCATCCCCGAATAAAATATATCTGTGAAATAAACGTTAGCTGTCATTTTCTTTTATATGCCTGGTGAAAAGGATGTGACATGTTTTTGTATCGACAGTGGGAACTGGAGAAGATGACGCGGCTGGAGCAGGTCGGCCGCACGCGGCACTTCCTCGCGCTGCGCGAGCGCCTGCGCCACGGACACGAGAACACTGTCGCGGCCAACGACTTCACCAAGACCGAGAAGGTATACCTACTTATTGTATGTACACGTACTGTCCACGTACTGTCCACTTGTCTGAACTAGTGTCTTAACCACCTGATACATATATATAATATTTTTTCTCAAACATGCAATGAAATGTTGACATTACGTGTGTCATTCGCCGCCGGGAAATATGTCGTTGTATTTTGTTTTTAATTTGAAAATAAACATGGCGTCTGTGTTCATAAACAGGTTAAGCAACTGTTCTTTTAATAGGTCCGAACTTTATCGGACCAAAAATATTCGCGTTAATGCCTATTACACACGAACTGATAATCCCAAAAAAATCTGTATGATTAGATTTATTTCAATTTTATACTTCAACTTATTAAATAAACGAAACTCAATTCACCAGTAACAAGAAAACATTCAATATCATTTGCTTTATATTTTTATTTATCATTAAATACCTAATTATTAGGTTGTGTATAACAGCCCTAATACGGTTTATCCAAAAACTGCACAAGCGGAAAATGGATCATTTCCTTAAAAAAAAAAATATTTTGGCGGGATTAAAGGGTAATTAAAAAAAAACCTTTATTCAAGTGGAATTAATTTTTATTGTCGATGTTCATAAAATAAGATTAAATATGAGTTCCGATGATAGCAGCAATGAAGAAACAATCTGTACACCGCCAGAATTAAGGGCGGAGGCTCAGTTATCCTACTAAAGTTGCGTTCAAAAACATGATTTCATACAGCGAATTGCATATCTTATTATGCAATTCGCTGTATTGTAATAACACTTATTACTAAAATACTTAAAGTGAGATTGTAACTATTCTTAACATATATCATTTTAAGTTTAACTCATGTTATAAATGGAGTGAAAATGTAGTTAAGCATAGGGACCTAAAATTGCCAGTATGTTTAAGGCTGCAAATATGAAAATACAAGACTTGGCAGCACTGTGTTTAAATTATACCATATTAAACATTTATTATTTGAATGGTGTATTTATTTATTTCATTGCATTAGTTTGAGAAAAGCACTATACATGCCTTGCCGTGAAAGGGGCTTGCAGGCTTCGTAACTATCCGTCTATAATACTCAGCCTGCAACCCCCTATTTCCCGGCGGCTGCAGTAATGTACTATTAAGCAATGGGGGCACTTGCCTCCCCCCCCCCCCCCCTTGACACTGGACTTCGGTATGCCTAGGTGCTGTTTTAAGTAAAATACTATCATATCATACGGCAGTCCCCCCCCCCCCCCTCAACTAAGTCCTGGATCCGCGCCTGATGTACGCTATCTATTTTCATATTTCACTGTTATTTTTTAGGCTGGCAACAGAAAGACCTTGATCCTTCCTAGCAGGGAAGAAAATACCCGTATTCGAATAGGCGGTGTAAAAAATACTGTTTCTATGTACTCGTATTTGTAATTAATTTATGTAAACATGACAAGTACCTAACAGAATCGAGTGAAGGAAACAAAAAAAAACTTAACTCATTGCTCTAATAAACAAGCAAATAGTAAACCCTACATATTTCTACAGGAGGTGTGCAATATGGCAGCCAAAGCGGCAGCGGAGCAGCACGGGCGCGACGAGACACTCTACGAGCCGTGGGAGATGACGCCGCGGGAGAAAGAGCTCGCCACCAAGTTCCTCAAACTGATACAAGGTTTGTTTATCTACCTTACAGATGTAGTGAGAAATGACTTGCCTTCGGAAACGTTCGTCAACGTCATGCTGTTTCAGTCTATCTCACTGAGACTGACAGTAATAACTGTCATGCTACTTCAGTCAGACTCGGTGACACTGCCTGAAACAGCATGTGTTTACGAACGTTTCCGAAGGCAAGTAATTTCTCACTACACCTGTATCTACGAACAAATAAAATATGGAAGCCTCACGCCATACTATATTGGGAGCATTCCACGAAAAAGTCCACCGATGTCCCGTACGAACACGGTTTTTCTCAAAATTGTGGGCTTATCGAAGTTCTCTTTCGTGACTAGAAGAGTAAAAATTGCTCAAAAATATATAATAACTTGGAAGAAAACTCAAATTATCGAAATATTCACGCGTTTGTACGGGACAGCCCATGGAATGCTCCATTGCCTTTCAAAAACGGCACTGAGTTTTAATTGACGAGTGTCGCCCCCTCTTCAATGCATCACGGTAATGAATTTCAATGTCAATCTGTGAAAACTTAAACCGCCATTTAAAAATAGTTGTCATTGGTCCATCAAAGTTTTGATTGGCTATATGCTATAAACATTTATCAATGTTGCGCCGTAATATTTATGCGCGGTGTTAAGAAAAGCGCTATGTCCTGCCAATCTTGGTGGGATTGGACAAATGTTTTGGGGGCATTTTTGAGCTGGCGTTAGACGTCCATGTTATATCTGGTCTCAGCCCTTTATTCAACGGCTCTTAACAAGCCGATAAGTATTTTTTATCATTTTCCGTTTCATTAATATTTCTATAAGACCGAAAGGGCCAAACGATATAGATTAATTACAAAGAGCTTGGAATTGCATATGTAGTGGTATTGTTTACAATGCCACACACGCGTTGTTAGTGTGTTTTCTCGACTCTTGTACTGTCATAATTCGACTGGTATTTAATAATATTCAGGCATAATTCATGAATGTTTGTAACGTAAAAAGCAGGTGACCGCTTTCGTTGTTTCGGTGCTCGGCACTTGCAGCGGCGCGGAGTAAACACGAAGTGAAATCCGGCTGATATTTAATTGCGAACATTTTTAAATACCTCAACATCATCTCTCATGTCTGTAGCCCGTTGTCACTGTGGAAAATTTTACCAATGTTAATAAAATGTGTTCAGGACGAATAGGCATGAATAATAACGCAGAGGGCGCGCAATCGCCCGCGACGCCGGTGGACGAAGGCTTGGCTCCCGACGTGTCCACTCCCTCGCTGCTGTCCTCCGTGCACAGCGCTAGCAGCTTCGAGTGAGTATCCCTACCGATTATTACACAAGTCCCGATGTCTATAAGATGTGTTCAGGACGAAGGCTTGGCTCCCGACGTGTCCACTCCCTCGCTGCTGTCCTCCGTGCACAGCGCTAGCAGCTTCGAGTGAGTATCCCTACCGATTATTACACAAGTCACAATGTCTATAAGATGTGTTCAGGACGAAGGCTTGGCTCCCGACGTGTCCACTCCCTCGCTGCTGTCCTCCGTGCACAGCGCTAGCAGCTTCGAGTGAGTATCCCTACCGATTATTACACAAGTCCCGATGTCTATAAGATGTGTTCAGGACGAAGGCTTGGCTCCCGACGTGTCCACTCCCTCGCTGCTGTCCTCCGTGCACAGCGCTAGCAGCTTCGAGTGAGTATCTCTACCGATTATTACACAAATCCCGATGTCTATAAGATGTGTTCAGGACGAAGGCTTGGCTCCCGACGTGTCCACTCCCTCGCTGCTGTCCTCCGTGCACAGCGCTAGCAGCTTCGAGTGAGTATCCCTACCGATTATTACACAAGTCACAATGTCTATAAGATGTGTTCAGGACGAAGGCTTGGCTCCCGACGTGTCCACTCCCTCGCTGCTGTCCTCCGTGCACAGCGCTAGCAGCTTCGAGTGAGTATCCCTACCGATTATTACACAAGTCCCGATGTCTATAAGATGTGTTCAGGACGAAGGCTTGGCTCCCGACGTGTCCACTCCCTCGCTGCTGTCCTCCGTGCACAGCGCTAGCAGCTTCGAGTGAGTATCTCTACCGATTATTACACAAATCCCGATGTCTATAAGATGTGTTCAGGACGAAGGCTTGGCTCCCGACGTGTCCACTCCCTCGCTGCTGTCCTCCGTGCACAGCGCTAGCAGCTTCGAGTGAGTATCTCTACCGATTATTACACAAATCCCGATGTCTATAAGATGTGTTCAGGACGAAGGCTTGGCTCCCGACGTGTCCACTCCCTCTCTGCTGTCCTCCGTGCACAGCGCTAGCAGCTTCGAGTGAGTATCTCTACCGATTATTACACAAATCCCGATGTCTATAAGATGTGTTCAGGACGAAGGCTTGGCTCCCGACGTGTCCACTCCCTCGCTGCTGTCCTCCGTGCACAGCGCTAGCAGCTTCGAGTGAGTATCCCTACCGATTATTACACAAGTCCCGATGTCTATAAGATGTGTTCAGGACGAAGGCTTGGCTCCCGACGTGTCCACTCCCTCGCTGCTGTCCTCCGTGCACAGCGCTAGCAGCTTCGAGTGAGTATCTCTACCGATTATTACACAAATCCCGATGTCTATAAGATGTGTTCAGGACGAAGGCTTGGCTCCCGACGTGTCCACTCCCTCGCTGCTGTCCTCCGTGCACAGCGCTAGCAGCTTCGAGTGAGTATCCCTACCGATTATTACACAAGTCCCGATGTCTATAAGATGTGTTCAGGACGAAGGCTTGGCTCCCGACGTGTCCACTCCCTCGCTGCTGTCCTCCGTGCACAGCGCTAGCAGCTTCGAGTGAGTATCCCTACCGATTATTACACAAGTCCCGATGTCTATAAGATGTGTTCAGGACGAAGGCTTGGCTCCCGACGTGTCCACTCCCTCGCTGCTGTCCTCCGTGCACAGCGCTAGCAGCTTCGAGTGAGTATCCCTACCGATTATTACACAAGTCCCGATGTCTATAAGATGTGTTCAGGACGAATAGGCATGAACAACAATGCAGAGGACGCGTAATCGCCCGTGGACGAAGGCTTGGCTCCCGACGAGTCCACTCCCTGGCTGTTTAATCCCCTGGTTTAGTTAGTTTATCGCCCGCATTGGATTTACACAAGGTATTATTGGTCAAAGGAGAACGCATAAGTTTACTCTGTGAGGTTTTAATTTGTTTGAGTAAAACATTGTTCTGCAAATCGGTGCATGGCGTGAAGAACTTGATAACTCGGGATGAAAAGTAGAAGAACTTCAATTTGTCATAATTATATTAAATTCTTTTTCCTTTGCCAAGTTATCAAGTTTCTCACGCCATGCACAGAAATATTGCCAATGCTTTACTTATGTTTTTAGGTTAGCCAAGTCATTAGATCGCTTATAGTCCCTTATGGTATTGTAAGTTATTCGCGCTTTCTTTTAGATGGTATTCACTATAATGTAACTAGTGATTAATGAAACGGTCAATAGTTCCACAATTGCCGCAAATTTCATTGTTCTGGGTCGCGTTTTATAAACTTACAATTTTCAATTTTGCTGTTTGCCTCTGTTTCTAGCCAATACGTGCGTGCATTAGAGCAAACAACGAAATTGTAAAATGTAACTTTATAAAACGCTACCCTGGTTCAATTATTCTACTGTAACTACTGTAAGCGATTTATAGTTTGATTTAAATGCATTAATTTTAACAGTTTACTAACAAAACACACATCAAAATTACGAAATTAAATAACAAATGACGTAATAACCTGTCAAAACTCCCGTTATTTATGTGTTAACAGTATTAATTTTATTTAAAATAATATTTGTTTGTTTTGATTTTTTGTTCTGCTATTGTTTTTATTTTTTATGATTTAGAAGTCGCCTGGTCGACTTCACTGTCTTTTATTTCGTGTTTTTTTCTTAGCTTCTTATCGTATCCCGCCCGGCTCCCACTTCCATGCACGCCATATCCTTGGACGATAGCGTCGATCATACTGAGGTATACTTGAAGACACCTTTGTTTACACTGGAATTAGGTTTACAGCTACACCGCATATAAAAACGCCTTTACTTTTAGCTACACTGACTCTTGAAAAATGTCGAATCTTCTCATGAAATAAATTATGTACTTTATCCTTTGCCTTCGTATCAAAAATGTCCGAAGTCGTATGATTATTATAATGAGCTTCAAAATTTAACTGATTGACTCGGACGTTATATTACATTTCTAAAATGTTACCTAAGGCTTTAGCTTGGTGGATCAAATTGTACGCGAATAACATAAGCTTTCACGCACTTTCTATCGGAATAACTCTTGTAGCACACACAAACTAATTACACTCTATGGGGCCTAATTAGGCAGGATATCTTATAATAATATGTACTTAGTGTAGTCCTAGATCAATTACATAGTATCTGAAGAGCAGGCGGACCAAAACAACGGCGAATTGATAATTTTCATGTAAAACGCTAAAAATATCTGTCTGTAATGTGTATGTCATTGGTCAATGGAATAGCTTAAACGGGACTTTTATTGCTCATATAAGATGACCGCATGGGCGCAGTTATTTGTTAGAATAAGACCAGTAATATTGATATTCGTATTCTAACAGATACCTACGGTTCATACCTACTCGTATTTATCTTATACAAACAGTTGAATGTTATGCGGCCAACTCAATGATATTATACCTTAAATACTGTGACCGTTTGCAATTTGGTACAGTATTCAATGAATTACCAAGTTGTTTATTTACATAAAGTATAACAAGTGGTCTAATTGAAAGCCTGACGCCAAGAATAGTGTTATACCAATCCACATAAATGTGTCCTATAAGTAAAGTTTAAAACTTAATTTTTACTTTTAGCTTGAGTTTTAGTTTGCATACAATATGAACCGTTTTATATTTACGTTGTACTAGTTTTGAAACTATGTTCAACAGTGGGCGATAAAAGGTTGAAATGATATTTTCATACCACCTATCCAAACCGGCTAATCAGCTCGGTTCCTCTTTAGAATCTTTCACTATGTTCAGGGTTCTATTGTGGAATCCATCATTTCATTCGGGCTTTAGGCACTCGTCTCACCACGAGCTACTAAGCTATGAACTATCGGCTACAAACACGAACAAAACATACACACTCCTGTGTAAATAAAAGAGACACGGCGATACTCGCTCGGCGGTGATAGCTGATAGCTGGGCGAGTATCGCCGTGTCTCTTTTATTTACTAGTGCATATCTTTTGTTCGTGTTTATAGCCGATAGTTCATAGCGTAGTAGCTCGCGGTGAGACCAGTGCCTTAATGTAGGTCCTCGCCCGCAATATATAATTGTGATCCCTTGTGACACTACTATTGTTTCCTCAGACTATGCTCGCCGGAGCGCGCGCTTCTAGAAAAGTCCATGGCCGCGTGGGGCGGCGCGCCACTGAGCGCGGGCGGCGCGCTATACGTGCCCGACTGCGAGGAGGTGCGCGTGTCCGCCGCCGTGGCGCGCCGCGGACACCTCAACGTACTGCAGCACGGCACTCACGGCTGGAAGAAGCGGTGGCTGGTGCGTACATACCCTAGCTCGTCTACACAAGTCCGTGGCCGCGTGGGGCGGCGCGCCACTGAGCGCGGACACCTCAACGTGCTACAGCACGGCACTCACGGCTGGAAGAAGCGGTGGCTGGTGCGTACATACCCTAGCTCGTCTACACAAGACCATGGCCGCGTGGGGCGGCGCGCCACTGAGCGCGGGCGGCGCACTATACGTGCCCGACTGCGAGGAGGTGCGCGTGTCCGCCGCCGTGGCGCGCCGCGGACACCTCAACGTGCTGCAGCACGGCACTCACGGCTGGAAGAAGCGGTGGCTGGTGCGTACATACCCTAGCTCGTCTACACAAGTCCGTGGCCGCGTGGGGCGGCGCGCCACTGAGCGCGGACACCTCAACGTGCTACAGCACGGCACTCACGGCTGGAAGAAGCGGTGGCTGGTGCGTACATACCCTAGCTCGTCTACACAAGACCATGGCCGCGTGGGGCGGCGCGCCACTGAGCGCGGACACCTCAACGTACTGCAGCACGGCACTCACGGCTGGAAGAAGCGGTGGCTGGTGCGTACATACCCTAGCTCGTCTACACAAGTCCATGGCCGCGTGGGGCGGCGCGCCACTGAGCGCGGACACCTCAACGTGCTACAGCACGGCACTCACGGCTGGAAGAAGCGGTGGCTGGTGCGTACATACCAGGGCTCTCGGTCGTGTCCGGGTTTCGTGTACCCGTTTCCGTGTACCCGTTTCTTTGCTACCGGGAAACGGGTTTCTTACCCGTTGGAAACGTTTAATTAGGAACCGTGTAATTAAGACACGAATACCCGTGTCTGATCCGCCCTCAATGTGTAGTGGCATTGGCAATCTAAAACATAGGTTCATAAACATCGGTTTTATATTTGAACAAAGTATTGAACCGCATTTAACCACTAACAAAGAAAATATCTAGCTGCGTAATTCGTAAAAAACTTCGAATTTTTCGGTAGGTATTGTTTTGTTTCTGACTTTTTACTAAAAAAACATAGGCTTTTCGGATATTCCATTGCAATGGATCCACAAGACTCAAGCTTGGAAACGTTTCTAACTTGGAAACGTTTCTAAGTGGAAACGTTTCTTGGCGTTTCGTGTCGTTCGGGTTCTTAGTACCGCCGGTGTTAAGGATTCGTGTACCCGTGTCTGCGGGTAACACGGATACCGGTAGCCCTAGTACATACCCTAGCTAGTCTACACAAGTCCATGGCCGCGTGGGGCGGCGCGCCACTGAGCGCGGACACCTCAACGTGCTACAGCACGGCACTCACGGCTGGAAGAAGCGGTGGCTGGTGCGTACATACCAGGGCTCTCGGTCGTGTCCGGGTTTCGTGTACCCGTTTCCGTGTACCCGTTTCTTTGCTACCGGGAAACGGGTTTCTTACCCGTTGGAAACGTTTAATTAGGAACCGTGTAATTAAGACACGGATACCCGAGTACCTGTGTCTGATCCGCCCTCAATGTGTAGTGGCAGTGGCAATCTAAAATATAGGTACGATTTTATATTTGAACAAAGTATTGAACCGCATATAACCTGCAACAAAGAAAATTTCTAGCTGCGTAATTCATAAAAAACTGCGAATTTTTCGGTAGGTATTTTTTTGTTTCAGACTTTTTACTAATAAAAACATAGGTTTTTCGAATATTCAATTGTAATGGATCCGCAAGACTCAAGCTTGGAAAAGTTTCTAAGTTGGAAACGTTTCTTGGCGTTTCGTGTCGTTCGGGTTCTTAGTACCGCCGGTGCTAAGGATTCGTGTACACGTGTCTGCGGGTAACACGGATACCGGTAGCCCTAGTACATACCCTAGCTCGTCTACACAAGTCCATGGCCGCGTGGGGCGGCGCGCCACTGAGCGCGGACACCTCAACGTGCTACAGCACGGCACTCACGGCTGGAAGAAGCGGTGGCTGGTGCGTACATACCCTAGCTCGTCTACACAAGTCCATGGCCGCGTGGGGCGGCGCGCCACTGAGCGCGGACACCTCAACGTGCTACAGCACGGCACTCACGGCTGGAAGAAGCGGTGGCTGGTGCGTACATACCCTAGCTCTACACAAGTCCATGGCCGCGTGGGGCGGCGCGCCACTGAGCGCGGACACCGCAACGTGCTACAGCACGGCACTCACGGCTGGAAGAAGCGGTGGCTGGTGCGTACATACCCTAGCTCGTCTACACAAGTCCATGGCCGCGTGGGGCGGCGCGCCACTGAGCGCGGACACCTCAACGTGCTACAGCACGGCACTCACGGCTGGAAGAAGCGGTGGCTGGTGCGTACATACCAGGGCTCTCGGTCGTGTCCGGGTTTCGTGTACCCGTTTCCGTGTACCCGTTTCTTTGCTACCGGGAAACGGGTTTCTTACCCGTTGGAAACGTTTAATTAGGAACCGTGTAATTAAGACACGGATACCCGAGTACCTGTGTCTGATCCGCCCTCAATGTGTAGTGGCAGTGGCAATCTAAAATATAGGTACGATTTTATATTTGAACAAAGTATTGAACCGCATATAACCTGCAACAAAGAAAATTTCTAGCTGCGTAATTCATAAAAAACTGCGAATTTTTCGGTAGGTATTTTTTTGTTTCAGACTTTTTACTAATAAAAACATAGGTTTTTCGAATATTCAATTGTAATGGATCCGCAAGACTCAAGCTTGGAAAAGTTTCTAAGTAGATCCGCGGACCCGCGCTTGGAAACGTTTCTAAGTTGGAAACGTTTCTTGGCGTTTCGTGTCGTTCGGGTTCTTAGTACCGCCGGTGCTAAGGATTCGTGTACACGTGTCTGCGGGTAACACGGATACCGGTAGCCCTAGTACATTACATACCCTAGCTCGTCTACACAAGTCCATGGCCGCGTGGGGCGGCGCGCCACTGAGCGCGGACACCGCAACGTGCTACAGCACGGCACTCACGGCTGGAAGAAGCGGTGGCTGGTGCGTACATACCCTAGCTCGTCTACACAAGTCCATGGCCGCGTGGGGCGGCGCGCCACTGAGCGCGGACACCGCAACGTGCTACAGCACGGCACTCACGGCTGGAAGAAGCGGTGGCTGGTGCGTACATACCCTAGCTCTACACAAGTCCATGGCCGCGTGGGGCGGCGCGCCACTGAGCGCGGGCGGCGCACTATACGTGCCCGACTGCGAGGAGGTTCGCGTATCTGCCGCCGTGGCGCGCCGCGGACACCTCAACGTACTGCAGCACGGCACTCACGGCTGGAAGAAGCGGTGGCTGGTGCGTACATACCCTAGCTCGTCTACACAAGTCCATGGCCGCGTGGGGCGGCGCGCCACTGAGCGCGGACACCGCAACGTGCTACAGCACGGCACTCACGGCTGGAAGAAGCGGTGGCTGGTGCGTACATACCCTAGCTCGTCTACACAAGTCCATGGCCGCGTGGGGCGGCGCGCCACTGAGCGCGGACACCTCAACGTACTGCAGCACGGCACTCACGGCTGGAAGAAGCGGTGGCTGGTGCGTACATACCCTAGCTCGTCTACACAAGTCCATGGCCGCGTGGGGCGGCGCGCCACTGAGCGCGGGCGGCGACATGAAATCCATCTATTTCAACAACAACAAAAAGATCGGAGTACTGTCCAGCCAAACGATAAAACAGAAAGTCACAAAAATACAACGCCTTAATACACGGTGCTCGTGAGCATTCCGAAAGATTTGAATGCTGAATTCCTGAGCATATTTAGAGTATTTAATGTTATATAATTTTTTTTGGATTCGGCTTGGTTCCAGAGATCTGATAATTTACCTTTTTCTGAAAAAAGTTTTTCGACGTAACTCGTCATAAAGCTTCTATTTGATTACAATGCTACCACAATGTGTTCTAATATTACCACACCTTTTGCCTGACAATCAAAAAATAAGAATAAATTTGGCAAAAAACCTGTCCCAAAAAAAAAATTTAAAAATTAATTTTAATAAATTGTTGTTATGATAAAAAGTATTGGAAATGTATTCAAAAGGTCTAAAAAAAAGTATGGAATTTGACATTAGGTCTCATAATATTTTTTGTTTATTTTGATGTCTAGAATACATAGTTAAAATCTCTCGCAACGCCCGCGAGAACCATGTATATAAGTAAAGATTTAGCATTGCTATATTAACGTTAACGTTCCAGGTCGTAAGGCGGCCATACGTGTTCATCTACCGCGATGAACGCGACCCGATCGAGCGAGCCGTCATCAACCTCGCGAACGCACACGTCGAATACTCCGAGGACCAGGAGCAAATGGTGCGGATGCCTAACACGTTCAGGTAATTTCTTTTTCATTTATTTATGAACTAGCGACCCGCGCGGCTGCGCACGGGTACTATACATAAAAACCTTCCTCTTGAATTACTCTACCTATTCAAAAAATCTCATCTAAATCCGTTGCGTTTGCATAGTTTTAAAGATTTAAGCGTACAAAGGGTCATAGGGACAGGAAAAGTGACTTTATTTTATACTATGTAGTGATATAGACTTTATTGCTCAGTAAAAATTACAGATACAGCAGAACTTAATGCTATATGGCGTTCTCTAGCAGTCAAGCTACAGGCCAAACAGAAAACATTAATCGTGCGAGATGTGAAGAGTTCATACTTAAATACACTAACCTAAGTCCTTAGAAAATAAGTTTTAAATAATAATAATAAACACCTGCGGCAGTTCTCGAAAATGGTCGTGCCACGCTCTATTGGGATCGATCTATCATCACGGACAGGATTATTGTAGCCAATAAGCCTGATATCGTGCTGATAGATCGATCCCAACGCCGGGCAATGCTCATCGACATCACCATCCCCCATGACGAGAACCTCGTGAAGGCCGAGAAGGACAAAGCCAGTAAGTACCTTGACTTGGCTCACGAGGTAACCGACATGTGGGAGGTTGATTCGGCGATCATTGTACCGATAGTTGTTTCTGCGAACGGTCTCATAGCGAAGAGTCTCGATCAACACCTCAAGAGGCTCTCGCTAGGTGGTTGAGTCAAGGGTCAGATGCAGAAGGCGGTAATCCTGGACACGGCGCGCATAGTCCGGCGGTTCCTCTCCCTGCAGCCCTAACCACCGGCAGCTTGGGCCCGCCCCGTTGCCGGCGGCACCCTAGTTTAGGTTTTTTATAAAATGTTTATATTTTGTATTGTTTTTGTATGTTGTATTGTATTTTAATTTTGTTTTCATTTTATAAAAACCCTAAACTAAGATAAAAGATAAATAAAGAGATAATAAATAATAAAATAATACGTACATTACGTGCTGCGCTCGCGAGTCGTAAACGCGGGCTCAATGCTTGATAATGGAGACCTAGGCTCTCCGAAACATGTCGCGCGTAGTGACAAAATACACAGAGTTTAACCGTTTAATTAAATTTATAGTTATGGGTGAAAATCTGAGCGTTTCAATTGCCTAATTTTGGTGGCTTATTTTTTGCCGAAGTTTCTAAACGTCTCAATGTTATACTTCGTCATTTCTATTAGGTACCGTGCCTCCTTCAAATGACAAGTAGCACATTGTAACGAATAGAAACTTCGGCAAAAATGATGCCACCAAAATTAGGCGGTTGAAACGCTCGAATATTTACCCTTATAATGTCTCACGAAAATTGAATTCAACAAAAAGTGTTTGGTGTCTGGAAAAGGGTTTATTAATCAGAATTTTATTATGCAATCGTATTTTTATTCGCGATCGTAGATCATGACTGCAACAACGATCACACAACGAGGTTTTAGTGGGACTAGGTGGATTTGTGTAAAATGTCCCTTGATATTTACTTTTTAGTACATATGGTGCGTTTTTTAGGCTCTAGTGCGAGAAGTGTGTCATTTTACGTCAGGTTCAAAACTTCGGAAGGCCATCTTCACTAAAAAACGTCGTACGAGACACGTGCAAAAACGAAATTCGTAACTCGTGTCGATTTAAAACACTCTCTATTGGTCGTGTTTTAAAACATCGCCACTCGTTTCGGATTTCATGCTTTTCGCACTTGTGTCGTAATGTACTATTTTAGTACAGATGGTGCCTTTTTTAGGCTCTAGTGCGGGAAGTGTGTCATTTTACGTCAGGTCCAAAACTTCGGAGGGCCATCTGCACTAAAAAATGTCGTACGAGACACGTGCAAAAACGAAATTCGTAACTCGTGTCTATTTAAAATTTCGTGTTTTTCGCACTTGTGTAATGTACTATATTAATTATTTGCAGCGTGGTAAGCAAGGAGCGTGGATACCTGCTACAGACGCTGGGAGACAAGGAAGTACACGACTGGCTCTACGCGATCAACCCGCTGCTCGCCGGCCAGATCAGGTGAGCATTGCATATTCTTGCTTCTCTTGCTTTATCGGAGCTTTTTCACTTTTAAGGACACCCATTAAACCCTTCAATAGGCATGATGACTGGCAAGTCAAATCAGCATCTTTTTTCGAACTGTCAAAACGATCACCACTATGGAATTTTATATGAAATACTCGAAAGTGACGTCACGTTTGAGTACTGCCAAATGACTCTTTTAAGTTCTTTTGAATTTATTAAATAGAAGTTCTGTACAAAAATTACTGCAATCTACATCCTAGTAATAATTTCTTCGTGTATTATGTCGTGCATAATGATAAATAATTTATTTTAACTACAGTCATCATCCCTATTGCAATTAATTTCATTGAAGTTGCTGAAAGTTTAACTTTCTGTCAGTTAATTAAAATCCAAATAGGCATTCCCGCAGCGAGAGCTTTCCAGACGAAGGGTTAACGTGAAATTAAATACCTTAATAGCAGTCAGGTTTTTTTTAGTTTATTTAAGAAGAAAACAGTCACATACAAGTTTTGACATATAATGAAGGTATACAAACAGACCTATAGTTCCATAAAATATAAATACATGTTCGTTACGTTTACCGTTTACGTTACGTTTGTGTTACGTTTTTAACCGCAATTAAGCACTAAATTTCAATAAGACTAAGAAGAAGGTTGTACAACAATAAGAACAAGGTTGTAGGACAGAGTATTAATTAACTCTGTTTTGGTGTTGATTTCATAAACTACAAGCGTTATTATGATATAAAAACGCCGATCAAGTTTAAATGCCTTAAAAAATCGTACTTAATTATCGTTACAAACCTGACTACAATTAAGGTGTTTTAATGTCACGCTAAATGGGTGTCCTTAAAAGTGAAAATACCCATTGGAGAAAGTCATTTTGCCGAATATTATTTCCCAAGCAACATTTCGCAGAATGTAATTTCGCCTAAAGTTCACTTGCCAACTGTAACGTTTCGCAGAGGTATCTTTCGCATCATTATCATATTCCAAAATTCAGCCAAACGAAAGTTGGCTAATAATAATTTGGTAAATGTTAGAATTCCAAGTGCAAAAAGTTGGTTGCAAGTGATATTCTGCAAAATTCAATTAGGTATGCGAAAAGTTGGGGAAAATGTAAACAAACCGTAATTTTATTGTTTTATCGTTTTAGGATAATTGGTACGTGTTAAAATAACTCATTTTAGCGGTATTCAATTACTTACATCGGAACTTAAACACATTTTCAATACAAATGTTGTTTACATAGTTCACAAGTTTTATGAAAAGTGAAATTACAAACTCTTAATGTAACCCTTAAATGCATTTTTTTCCTTATAATGTTAATACGTTTTTTTTGTTATGTACGATGCATCATACACCATGCATTTAAGGGTTAATAAATAGGGAGTCTGTGCGGAAAAAGTTGAATTGTTGCAGAAAAGGGAACTCCTTTTTTCATTTCTATCGAATCCGACCGTAGTATAAACCAGGCGGATTCATCAGCGGATCAACTCTAAGGCATACAGCAAAAATGTGGCCAATCCTAAAATTCACCTTTATTCGAACAGACTCTTCATTTTAATGCATGTTGGCATGACATTAAGTGGAAAATAATAAACTCATTAGTAAAATGAAACCTAAAACGATCTCGATTGCAATTTAGATATCTAAAACCTGAAATGTTGCGCTACAACAAAGTCAATTCTTTATGAATCGGCTGTCAAATATAAATTTGTTATATTTTTTGACTTTCTGAGGAATGTTCTTTGGATAAAAAGGGCCCCATTTTTGAATTACCGATAAAGGCGATAAATGAGCAAATGAAAATGAAAATGAATTTTATCCGAAGAATAATAAGTAAATAATACATATTTGGTCGATATACCACATAACCACTACGAAATACAAAGTATATTGCACTGGATACTTGAGGTGCTCGATGGCGGTGAGGCTCGGACACCTAAACTAGGTCATCCTGTATCTCAGGGCCAATGACATTAATTTCTCATCTCATTTTTATACGCATGCCATTTGATTTCGATTTTAACTGCGTTTCACAAGTAATTTTAGACTTACATAAATTATACTCTGTGCAATAACCTTTGCCAGAAAAATAGGCGGCTAATTCAAATCTTCCAAGGGAGTTTGATCATCATTACGCGGCAATTTTTTTTTAATTTGTCGCCTTTTTCTAGAGCCAAGTTTGTAGGACTGAGTATAAATTCTTTATTTATCTTTGTGTCTTCTTGTAGAATAAAAAATAGTCTTATCTTCCTATCTTAGTTGCATTTTTACTACATTAAAATTCAGACTATTTTTAATTCTGCATGATTAATATAAGAGCTGATCAGCTCAAGCCAGATCAATATACACGACAAAGTTTCCGGCACCTAGGTCCCGCTCGGCGCGCCGCGGAGACAAGGCGGCGCCGACGCCAGCATGAGACAGCCTCACAATGGAGTCTATCCTCGTTTATTAAGCGCATCGCCACCAGCCAGCGTACTAACGTGCATCCTTGCCATTGAAACCGCTTGGATTTGTTCCTCGCGCGAATTTGCAGATTAGAATAAAAACAGCTCTGTCATTTCGCGCGAATCCCTGAAGAGAATCGAGGTGGTCGGTTCGCGTGGTGGGGTAGGAAAAAGATGGGAGAAATCAACCGAGATGCGAGTTGTGTTTGACGGTACGCGCCAGTCAGTGCCTATGTAAAGAGAATCGAGGCAGTGGACTCGCGCGGATTGTATGGAATGTAAAATCAAATAATGTTACGGGTTGTTTTAGGTATTCGCGCGAATTGAGTACCAGGGAGTGCTAGGAATGTCATTGAAAGATTTCCCTATTTGGATAGCTAATGTAAATTGATGTACCAATGTACTCTTAATTTCTTGCTGGTCTATGCCACATTATATACGATTCTATGGTTACAGCCAGTCTTTTTCTGTCTTCAGGGGTTTACTAAGATTGAAATTGTCTTGCCCATGAGACTTTTCTAACGAAATCGTTAAAATAAAGGCCAAATTTAGCAATTTTGGTAGACGATAATTTTCTCTATAATTTTTTAAACTTGGTTAATTGAAGATCTTTAGTCTAAAGTTTCAAAGGATTTCAAGTATGACAGAGCGTGAAGATCAATACTGTCTTCCTCACAATATGTGATGTAACTAGTAAAAGCCACCACCATATTATACATCTGAATGAGAAACATGTTAGATGAAAATTACGGCTGGTTTGGTAGCGGATCAAATGGATATGTGATTCACTATCGATTTATAAGGAATATTATACGAGAACGCTAAAGAGTGGTTCACAGAATTAATCTTTTTAATTGTGACTTCATTTCACTTAATAGATTTTTGGGACCACAGAAATGTACTATAATTTTCAACTATATTAAGTCCAGACGCAATCAATTATTTTAGCATATCCCCAATTTATTACCAGTATTATAAAACAAATGCATTTAATGCTATATACGATTTATACGTAAATAGGCATATATATTTATATATGTTGATTAGTACGTTACAAGCGAGTGTCTAGGCGGGACCAAACCGGCACAGCGGGGGAACGGGGTAACATGAAAATTACGAATTTTAACATGCAGGAACAATAAATGTACAAGACTCTTTTGAGCTGTTTCAAATATGCAAAAGGATGCACGTTATTATTATTACGTTATTTATGTACGTTAATAGTTAACAGGACTTTGTAATGAGTTCGAAGAACTCTCTTTAATGCAATAATGTATTCCAAGTATTTTTATCTCAGCCATAGTGTGTTTACTGTATTGTTAGTGAGAGTATGAATGTGATCAGTACTGACAGCAACAATTATATAGATATTTCTATGCATTATATCCACTTTACAGTGTGTTGCTGTTTGTACTATTCGGCGCTTACAACTATTAATGCTGTATCGCTAATCTACTTGAAACCAAGCTACGGTCACTTCATATGCTCTTGATATATTATACAAATGCCACCAGCAATACTAGGGTTTTTACTGTTATTACATTTTTAAACATTGTGTTGTATTCGTAGTCGTGAAGGCTATCGTTGTTTCATTAAGAAATGCAGCAGAGCTTAGTGCGTCCAAAGACATTTTTTTCAAGATAAGTAGATGAAGTTCTGATATTTTGTTAACATAATTATTGTTTTCTTTTCTTGTGACGCATAAGCTCTACCGCATTTCTAAGCGCTGACTATTTATTTGTTTCGAGTATAAGCTGAATGAATTGCGCACAAATGTACGCCGGCGATGTCTGATGGACTCCATTTTGTAACAAACCTACGGCGAGATATAAGAATTTAAATGATTGTATTGTGAAAAGACAAATTACTGAAAATACCTATATAGATTCTCTTCAAATGTTGGATACATTAATGTAATTTACCTTGTATATACGTATGACCCGAACGGTAGAGTAAATATATTTTGAGGCTCAAATAGCCAATTCGAAGTGGCGGTGTCCGTATGACGTCATACGTAATGTTTCGTTTCACGTTTAGATTTGATTGTAAATACATAATAATTATAACATTGTAGTTAAATGTAGAATACGCGTTCCAAGAAATTATACATCATTTCGACACACTACTTATTTGGTAGTATGTTTATTTGTATTGTTTTCTGTTATATTTTACCGTTTTGTTAGGTTCCTATGTATAGGTATGTTTGAACGGATTGTATAAAGTAGGCTAATATTACGACAGGAAAATGTCGCCTCGCGGCGCGTCGTCACAAGCATTCTGACCGGTTCTAGTCATTGTGCTCTCTGCGTAGTACATTGTATGTGATAGAGTAGCTACATAGTGACACCGTGCTCCCAACAACCCTGTATCCGTCAGCTCTCGGTGTCATCGGGCTCGTATGAACTTTTATGTCCGATTGTACAGAGGGTGTGTCCAGATTTGGCGAATTCATCACTAGGGCGACATTCGCAAATCGCTCAAAGCGTGTGGTGCATGTAGCACGCGAACATTTAGCGTGCTGCAAATGTTCACTAAGCTATAGCGGTCGTTTAAACAAATCTGGACACGCCTACAATCAGATTTCTTCACCTTACTCTCGATATTGGTGGCACCGAGAATTGACCTGAAAGAATCAATTAAACTATTGTATTTGTCAGTCACAATGTTAGTAAGTAAGTACAAGTTGTTCTGTTCTGTGAATGTCGTACACTCAGCGTGATACATATATACACGTCACTCGACCGCTCCATAGTTCACACTAATATTTATACAGGAAACATAGCGTAGTTAGTATCGATGTGACGGTAGTTTTATATGGATGATTTCTTTGGATAACTTATTTCGATGTACCTATCAGTCCGAGCAATGCTTACTCTCGTTACCGCTTCGATAAATGTTGAAAGTATATCTAATATTGTCACTATACTATCGCTTCTAGGTGACTGTTTATATTTCCATTAACTCCATCTTGAAAAGTAAGCTTTTGAACGTTTAGTCGTTGTAAATATTTCCTAGTTGATTTGATCTGCCTGAGTTACGCCGGGTACGGCCGTAGCCGCTCGGCGAACCCTAGAGAATATCCCGATAATAATTTAGCATAGACTATATAGGTTAAGATCAAAAAAGTATTATCCAAGTCTAGACATGCTGTGTGTTATATTTCTTAAATTAAAAAATACTTATTGTGGTCGAGATTAACTTACATGAATCTGGGAGTTTTAGTTCGAATGGCATCAGGATATCTGTGTTATTTTTATCTTGTATTTGACGATGTGCTTACCACTGATAAAGATATATATTCTGTGCAGCGAGTTTGAGATTGCGTCTATATTTATTTCCTCGACGCCGCAACGAAGAGAGATCTCGCGTCCTGCGACGCCGTATATCGTTTACATACCTTTTCTTTCTAGTCATTTTTGTATAACATTCCAAAGTTTGTAACTATTTACTTTCTCAAATAACTAGTGATGTATTTTGCATAGCAAAATGATGTTAACGTAGAGACATAGAGCAGGATAAATCACGGGTGTGTCGTGTTGTGGGTGCAACTGTTTATGAAATGTTTTTTTGGAAATTTCGTTTGCAAAGCTTACGTTAAGTTCTTATGTTATATTTTTGTAATTCGAATAAAAGGTCTTTTTAAATTAGAGATAACAGCTGACGCTGGATTATATATATTTTTATAGAGTATACTCTTTAAGCTATACTGCTATTTTTATAGGGTAGTATTGTTTCGTTCGTTGCGTTCGTTCGGTTGGTCTGTTCGGTTGAGGCGCCAGGAGATGGGCGCCGGAGTGAGTACGATAGTAATTGTTGATTGTTGGCCGAGAATGATATTGAAAATTATATATTATATATAATTTATAAACTTCATTCAATTTATGAAAATAAGAACAATGTAATGATTGGTAATATTACTCATTGCTCTAAATGTACTATCAAAATATATTATACACAGTGTTAAAGGTCATAAATAAAATGCTTTGAAAATTTCCAAATCATTGTTTTCCTTTGACATCCCTTTCCATTTACCTATGTATCGAATAAGTGTACACACACAGAGTGGCCTGAGTGCGCGCCGTTAACTCGTTCGACGCCGATGACACAGCGTCTGTGACCAACAAAGTCTGATTCCTATGCCAGTGACACACATACGTGATTAGAGTAACCTTATTCTTATGCCACTAGCATAAATCAAGTTCTTCCTCCTATGCCAGTGCCATAGAAATACGAACGTTTTTGACACAAGTGCTGTGTCGCTGGCATAAGAGTACAATCTATTCGGTCACACATGCGTGTCAATGGGATAGGATTTCTATCAGCTAATTTCGATTGGCATAGTATTAGCACTTAGTGAAACAGTACTGGAGGCGAACGTGTTAACATCCCTTGGACGGTCGATGCGCCGCGGCACGTAGCTCAACGCTTGCTGCGCCGCAATTCGCTCGTATCCGTGGCCGAGCCGTTAGGGTGGGTTGCACCAAATCGCGAGTCACCGTTCGCAAAAAAATATTGTATGGGAAACATAGAAATCTGCTGAGTTACATTGATCGGCCTGTCAATTGTGGTTGGTGAAATCCGTGCTGAAGGGTGCGGCTCCACTCAGGAGCGGAGCTGTGCAAAATTGACAAGTTACATTCTTCAAATTCAAAACACTATGATGCGGTCTCATTGGCCGAGCTCCCACAGCTCCGCTCCTCTCCGCGTCAGTGGAGCCGCACCCTAAAGGTATACCGCATATGGCACGAACTTGCCATTCGGCAATACACACATAAGTAAATACTTGCCTACAGAACTTTAAAGAGAGTGAAGACGGTAGATAACTATTATTCAATTGTGACTTTTATAGTATCTAAAATTGTGACTTTTATGTATTTATTAATACATTACATGAAAATTCATAATTTACACCCAACCCATTTACAGCCTATTGGCCACAGGAAAGAACACTTTTGTTTTTCTCCGGCTGCATTATTTGAAAGACGAATGACTGCGGTTCGATGTGACGATTGCGACTCACCTTTGTGAGCCTAGTTTATACAATACCAGGCGAAAAAGGACGCACATCGATTGTTAGCAAGGTAATAATTTCTAAACTTTCTTCGATTACGTGAAAAAGTAGTAAGAGCGACAAATATAAGTACATAGGGAATGTGATACAGCGCTCCACAAAGCCGAAACTATGTACCTATTTTGGTGGTTCGCCGGTTCCTGTATAGTCGGCGTAACCCACTTTTTCAGTTATGATTTGACCCATATATTTATTAAAGTTGAAGGGTGCACGGAAAGAACATGTTTAAACGTTAAAAAATTGAGGCAAAAGTGGACTTTATTTCGATAAAATTAGAGTTGTTCTTCTTTCTGTATTTTTGATTGACTAGACATGATCTTTCCGTGGACCTCCGACGCACTACTCACTACCACCGACGCACATGTGCGTCAAACTTCATATAAAAAAGGTGTAGGAGGCAGCGTATGTGTTAAGCCCTGCAGTTTTAGTGATAGCTTTCGGTACTGAGATGTTTTGGAACTCGATACCCCCAAAGGGGAAATTAGCTTGTTTTCAGGAGGGTCATAAAATGTTGAATTTACTTACAATACTTAAGTGCCTACAGTAGAATTTCGATTATCTGAATCGACAGTGTTCGGATAAACCTCTCACTTATTTATCGGAACTTTGGTGCGAATTTAATTCAACGCGCCCGATAGGTACATACGATTTGCCAATCCCGCTAGGTGTAGGCATCGAGCTTGTCGAAACTTCGTGTTTTATCGAACGTTGTTTGTCCGCGTCACATTTTAATAAAAGATCTATTAGGATAATCCTAATGTAGTAGCCGATTAGGTAATAAAATAAATTTGGGTGACAGAGAAAAACCAAGAAGCGTTATATTAATTTTGTTTATTTTCAATGTTAACGGATTACGCATCAGTATACAAAATGAATACTTCAAAAGGCAATATACACTTTATAAATAACATAATATGTATGTACATATCGTTTTCTTATATTCGAATGGTAGGACATACTTCGAATATTTAAATATTATATTCGGCCTAATATACATAAAGCTCGCGTGATAATTATATTAAAGCGGTATTCCATGTAATTTTCGATAATTACACGTCAGTTGCAGTTTTAACAATTAATGTAATTCTTCGATGTAGGTAAGCTTTAAGGTGAAGACATTTATCAGCATGCGTACGCATTTTGTCTATAGAAAATGGCAGTTTAGTATGGGACCGCGTCCAGCTTTCCGCACGCGTACGCATGTTTACATGTTTCATACTAAACGGCCAATTTAATAAGTCAAAATGCGTATGCACGCTGATATATGTGTCTTCTCCGTTTAGCAAGGTTTGTTCACGATGTTCGGCCATATATACGACGGATAGTGCCTTGAACGTCAAGGAGGGCTGCAGCCGACAGCCTCGGTAATGCAACTGATTCACGCGGATATTGGAAAACTCATAGATATTGAAAGAAATATTGTGATGATCATCATCATGATGATAAGGCAGGATCTGGAGATCTGGAGGACCTCGTAAACACAAAACCACTCAATAAAAAAATTGTATTGTATTCAATTTCGCTTCAAATAATGTGAGCAGCCATCAGGGTCATTGTCAGATTTAGGTTATCGTCTTTTCGGTGGACATACCTAAAGTTAAGGAATTCCTGTACTAATTTTGGGATAAAACAATTTACGGTACAACTAGGTTCCCTGGTCTATGTATAGCCCTATCTAATCAAATCGTAACATAGATTTATATTAAAAGCTGTTAATTTTTGACCACCGAGTGGACAACTTTTGTTTTTCGGGCTGACAATGACCCATCACCATTTGGCATTGGATTGGATTGGCATCAATCTTGTTCCACGTTTATAGCGTAAATCGTGACGTCATAATATTTAATAACATTTCATGATAATTATGAAAAATAATTGAAAAAAAATACTCGAATGAGACCTAAATGCGCGGCTACAGGTTACAGTTACGATGAGATGTATCGGAGCGGCGATGCTGCTCAAAAATATCTGAACATTGACCCTAACGCAATACAATAGAGGCCTGCTGATATGTTTGTGACTATCCTGACCGCTTTGATGATGGCGACTGTACCGGCCCACCGCACTTACAATTGATTTATCGAAGCTTCGAGAGAAAATGTGCAGCCTAGAAGCTTCACATTCCAGCTTAGAAGCGTCCTGGGATAGGATTTCATTATGGGGCATTTCTTATTACGTCACAAAACTTATCATAGCTGAATTGTAAAGGCTTGCTGAACAGAATATAACATTCACTTTACTTAACATGAGTTACTTTCATAATTGAAATACTAGTTGAATGGCTAATACAATATTTTACTTGAAACCATAGACAAACTTATATGTAAAGTCGGTTTCCTAAGTTTCAAGGACACATTTGGCAAACTGACGTCTATCCCCCTTATTCATAAACGCTTTTAAAGTATTTTTCGTCCCTTTCGCTCTTATCGACATATTGATAAAACCACAACAGATAAAAATACTTAGCGGCTTGTTAAGTTAGCAGACGTTTATGAATAAGAGGGTAAAAATATATAGGTATTAACGAAACTTAACGTTAAGTGTTCCTCATATACTCGCATATTGCGCGATTTCAAATGTATAAACCAAATATTTCCTAGTTATTTTTACATGTTCCAAAGTCGTTACGCACCCTGTTTTTTAACGACGCGTATGTGACACCCCGTAATTACAGGCATACATAGGCTATAATAGGCGCTTACTATCAGTCGACCTATATGCTTGTATACCACAGTCTTGGTAAAAAAAGAGAATAATTTAAAATCTTTGACCAGAAGTATTGAGCGACATACCATGAAAAAAAAGTGTTGTTTTAAGTGCCAAATAATCCAGAATCCTAATATAATTAGCTAGATTTAAAACGAAGGAAACATGCAATAGGTATAAATATAGTATTTTCAAATAAAAAATAACAAATCATAAAAATATAATTTAACTAAGAAGTTGATTTAAAATATTTTCCGAAATTGAGCTACACCATTCTTAAATCAGTAATTTCGTATTAAACTTATACTAAAGGAGCCACCCCATCTGACGACAATCGATCGGATAAAGGCGGTCCAAAACAACATTTTTGTACGGCGTACAACTTTCATGTTTTATTTGTTCATAGCACACATTTTTTTTTTCAAGATGCCGATGGACCGTCGACGATTAAGGGGCAATACGGAATACATTCACATAATCTCTAGCAGACTTGCAGAACCAAAGATCATAAATCATAATATCTGAATTCGTCTTTTGCCAAAATCGATACTTTGCCATGTTAAGCACTATAAGCGATCCGGTATACCTGGATGCCCAAACTCGATCATAATGTACAAAAATCGATGAACGATACATTAAACTGTCATAATTATACATTGTGCCATTATCTGAGATCGGACTAATGTGCGTCATTGTTCGCAATAATATGGACATGACTCCAAAGTTGATTGAATAATTAATCATTTCCAGAAAATTACCTATTTGACACGGGTAACCATGAAAACCTTTGCAAATAGTCACCTCGAAGTTTCGAAATCAAATGTCAAAAATTATTCATTTAATCAACTTTGGAGTCATATCCATATTATCGCAAACAATGACGCTTTTTCCGATCTCTGGACATTATGTAGCATATCAATCATGGCATCTTACAACAGCTGTACCTCGACTGTAAATCGTTCACCCCTTGGGGCCAAACTAAAAGTACTGAGATCACAAAACACGCTAACTTCATGAGAACGGGTTCAGATTCTTATCATAGTCGTCATCCTCTCCAAACGGGTTAGTGGGTTCATTGACCTCGTCGTCCGCGAAGGGATTTTTCGTGTCATCGTAAGTTTCGTCGTCGAATGGGTTTTTGCTGGCCCCGTTACTAATAGCGGTGGATATCTTGGGGGAGTGTCCGAGACTTTTTGGTTCTAGTTTTCTGTTGGTCATTGGTGAGGCCATAGGTGATGTTTTGGTGGCGTGGACTCGGGGTTCGAGTCGAGAGATGTTGGCCTCGAGACTGGAACTGTATTGTTGCTGTTCTATGAGGCGCATACGCCCTTCTGGCACGGGGATGACGGATGTGCCTTTTGGGGCGACTTGCTTGGTGGCGTTTGGTACGAATACTGGAAATAATAAATTTGATAATCAGTTTCTTTCAATTTGAACATTTTTGCTATTGTGAACGGGTTGAGAACATGTATTGATAAAATGTACATTTTATTTAAGTTTGAATTAGGTAAAACGTAGTCAAAAATTATGTCCTTTGTTGTTTTCATGGCTTTATAATATTGGTAAAAGTTAATAGCACATAGATTTAGCAGTTTAATACGTACATTTCATATTAAACACATTTTTATTAGGTTTGTTTACATTGTTCTCTAAAAGCGAAGTCCAAACCTGTAACTAAAAAGAAAATGGAAAACCACTTAACGTGTTTCGGCTCGCTGTATTAATAATGTCTAATCGTAAGCAAGCCGTGATTTTAAAAGTAAATATTTAAATATTTACAAATTCACCTTGCGTGGTCTGCCCCGGGGCCATAGTTGGCACCCACGGCGCTTGGCACCTGGGCCCCACAGCGGGGGGCTCCACCGCGTCTGTGATGACTGTGATATTGTTGAGCAAGCCAAGTAATATTGTCAAAGCTCCCGCTCACCTTGCTTGCTCTGTCCCTCCTGCAGCCTAATCTTCGCCTCTGCCCCAGGGCCGTAGTTGGCACCCACGGCGCTTGGCGCCTGGGCCCCACAGCGGGGGCAGCGGGGCGCTTCCGCCGCGTCTGTGATGACTGTGAGATTGTTGAGCAAGCCAAGTAATATCGTCAAAACTCCCGCTCACCTTGCTTGCTCTGTCCCTCTTGCAGCCTAATCTTCGCCTCTGCCCCGGGGCCGTAGTTGGCACCCACGGCACTTGGCGCCTGGGCCCCATAGCGGAGGCAGCAGGGCGCTTCACCGCGCCTATGATGACTGTGAGATTGTTGAGCAAGCCAAGTAATATCGTCAAAACTCCCGCTCACCTTGCTTGCTCTGTCCCTCTTGCAGCCTAATCTTCGCCTCTGCCCCGGGGCCGTAGTTGGCACCCACGGTACTTGGCGCCTGGGCCCCAGCAGGGGTCGCACGGGCCCCACATCGTGGGTAGCGGGGGGCTCCACCGCGTCTGTGATGACTGAGATTGTTGAGCAAGCCAAGTAATATTGTCAAAACTCCCGCTCACCTTGCTTGCTCTGTCCCTCTTGCAGCCTAATCTTCGCCTCTGCCCCGGGGCCATAGTTGGCACCCACGGCACTTGGCGCCTGGGCCCCACAGCGGGCGTAGCGTGGGGCTCCACCGCGCCTATGATGACTGTGAGATTGTTGAGCAAGCCAAGTAATATTGTCAAAGCTCCCGCTCACCTTGCTTGCTCTGTCCTTCCTGCAGCCTAATCTTCGCCTCTGCCCCGGGGCCGTAGTTGGCACCCACGGCGCTTGGCGCCTGGGCCCCAGCAGGGGGGCGCACGGGCCCCACAGCGGGGGCAGCGGGAGGCTACACAGCGTCTGTGATGACTGTGATATTGTTGAGCAAGCCAAGTAATATTGTCAAAACTCCAGCTCACCTTGCTTGCTCTGTCCCTCTTGCAGCCTAATCTTCGCCTCTGCCCCGGGGCCGTAGTTGGCACCCACGGCGCTTGGCGCCTGGGCCCCACAGCGGGGGTAGCGGGGCGCTTCACCGCGTCTGTGTTGACTGTGAGATTGTTGAGCAAACCTAGTAATATTGTCAAAGCTCCCGCTCACCTTGCTTGCTCTGTCCCTCTTGCAGCCTAATCTTCGCCTCTGCCCCGGGGCCGTAGTTGGCACCCCCGGCACTTGGCGCCTGGGCCCCATAGCGGGGGGCTTCACAGCGTCTGTGATGACTGTGAGATTATTGAGCAAGCCAAGTAATATTGTCAAAACTCCCGCTCACCTTGCTTGCTCTGTCCCTCTTGCAGCCTAATCTTCGCCTCTGCCCCGGGGCCGTAGTTGGCACCCCCGGCACTTGGCGCCTGGGCCCCATAGCGGGGGGCTTCACAGCGTCTGTGATGACTGTGAGATTATTGAGCAAGCCAAGTAATATTGTCAAAACTCCCGCTCACCTTGCTTGCTTTGTCCCTCTTGCAGCCTAATCTTCGCCTCTGCCCCGGGGCCATAGTTGGCACCCACGGCGCTTGGCGCCTGGGCCCCTGCAGGGGGGCGCACAGGCCCCGGCGCGGGGGGTACGGGCGGTTCTACCGCGTCTGTGATCACTGTCAGCTTGTTGAACAAGCCGCGCCCGTAGTACTCTGATACTACTGCGTAACTGCAATACAATAATCATAAATCATCTTTATTTGTATAACAGGTACAGGCGTATGGCATAATGGTTTGACAACGTTTCTTCATGGAACATCAGAATATATATGTTTCAATTAACTTCAGTGCATTGGATAACGATGCTTTTATACCTAAGCATCTCCAAATTCAAATTTCTCTCACACAACATCACTCTAAAATTGGTACTCTGAATCTGTGGAGAATACGTCGGGAAAGGCTTATTTATAATTGAATTATTACTATCATTATGAGATGATAGAGGAGAAGAAGATTATAGTGGAGTACAGATTGGTCATACATAATAAATTCCATAGAGTACATATAATAGCTATAATTAAGAAAAAAGGATACAGTCTACAAAAAACTGCCAATTAAATTAAAATCTTATTTCGAAACGAAAAATCCTTAATTTCAGTGACAAATTTCAGAGGTTTGATCCTTTCGTTTAAATAGAGTCTATTGCATATTATATTGCCATATTCGTCGGTATATTTAAAAAATCAAGTATTTTGATACTATTAGCATAAACGTTCCTAATAACCAAATTAAACGTTCCCCATATTCTATTTTCAGTTTAGATTATTTATTTTAAAAAGTAAAATCATAACTTCAACATACCGATACCGGTTTGATTAATTTTCACTCGTTACTCGATAAAATAAATCGTTTTGTGACCATAACATATGTTAAAGAACCAGAGATAAAGGATAAGAGTAAGAAAAACGTAGTACTTAAGCTAATAGAAGAATAGTAAGTAATAAAGATCTCCGTGACCCTAGTTATTAGCATTAAATATAACATATGGCGGCATTTTTAATCAACATCTTAGACAATACAGAAAACCAATACTTATGGAAAATAAAACATACCAGTTTTCATCCACAGCATTTGAAAGGCACCATGAAAACGGCGGTATACGCGAAATCATCGTAACACTAATTTATAAAACAAATATCGCTACCGATATGGACGCCGATAATCATTATAATGGCCCAGTGGCTTACACTGCGAGATAATAACTATAAAACGTAATGAACATGATAACTTTCACTAACTCTTATAGGATATTTAAATTCACTAGCAAACACAACCGTGCTGCAAAGAAATAGAGTTGAAACTCCTAGCGAATGTATATTTGTGTTATGAGATGCACGAAATATCAATTGATAATCCACGCCGTTCGATCGACGGATATGCAACGAAAATTAATGTCGCTGCGAATGATTTATTCGAAATTAGACTTTGTGTTAAGGTGATAATGGTTCAGGGAACGACATTATTGGGATCGTTAAGAAAATGTTGTAACATAAATCATTGTTATGATAGTTGGCGAAAATGATCTGATTACTTCAGTATCGCTAAAATATTCTGTTTATAAACGGTAAGTTTGCTTTAAATGTGTAAACAAGTTTCTTGTGCCGTATTTTGTTATAAGAGTAACCTATGCATCCTGCAATGAATTCCAATATTTTTGTGCAGTGGACCGAACGGTGCGAAATACGATTATATCAGTCATTGATTAAGCCCTTAACGCCGCGTGGTGACGGCAGTAAGAATACATTTGTCATCACCCCATATTTTCCCGTGGGTGTCATAAAAGTCGACTAAGGGATTGAAGAATTCACTGATCATTTATTTATCGAAGATTGATGATGGGCAGTAGCGTCATCATAGACATTATTGCGATTGCCGACCCACTTGTCCAGCGTGGCGATTCTAGGCACTTACCTCCTATTACGCCCATACACATAGGTAATATTATAGGAGAGGCCTTTGTCCAGCAGTGGACTGATATAGGCTAATAATGCGAATCCCTTAATTAAGTAGGTACAGTCGGGTTCAAAATTGCATGGACAGTTTATGAATTAATTCATTCATAAATCGTCCATGCAATTCTGAACGCTCTGTACAATATTTGAAAACGGCCCTAATAACTTTAAACTCTAACTCCACAAAATTTTGTACTGTACGAGTATAAGCTAACAAACCTCGCTTTGAATGTATTATTACATTTTTAATCAAGGAAGAATGCAAGAGCATTCTAGTTCTAATCTACGAGTACATATTAATTTTCGAAGGATATAAATTATAATCAACTTATGCTTCTAAGACGATTGGTGTCAAGCTATATAAGTTAGTACCAGCGGAGACAAAACTCGGAAAATGAGTGCCGATTCCAGCTGTGACAACATAAAACAATGGGCTGTTTGATTATCGGCAGCCATTGTTACTTGGAGGGCAGGCATCAATGACAATCTTGATTAACTGGAATTACATGTTTTTAAACGTGATAGGTGCGTAGAAATATAAATATCATGGGACGTCTTACCCAAATAAAATTAATATAGACGATATGAGGCTTAGACACATAGAGCCTAAGAAACAAAATGAGAGATATCAGAAGGACGACTTTTTGTCTTATCCCATAAAAAACCGTTTCATCTTACCCCACCTTACCTTAATTCTAATAAACTCGCAAAATAATACTTTAACCAGGTTTCGAATCTAGGACCTTCAGCTTAGCAGTCCGGTGATTATTAATTAGGTTATGACGCTGTCCAAATACGAAGTCAAATCAATTGATACGATTTTACAAAAATAAAGGAAACATGTGCAATTGTGCAAGGTAATATGATTCTAAAAACATAATTAGTCACCGGTGAATAATTACGATTTCGATTTAAAATGTAGATGTAGGCTTTTGACAAATTCTTAACTTTCAGTACTTATTTTATCCATATATTACTAGTCTTTTTTTAGATAACGCGCTTACATTCTCTAAGGGCTTGTCCATTAATCATGTCATACGATTTTGGCCTGTTTTAGACCCCCCCATCCTCCCTGGTGGTATTTTCTGGAACCCCCCCCCCCCTCCCCTGGACCATATGACGTGTAATTTTTTGCAAAATTAAGTAGTCCTTTTAATAACATTTGAATTTACGCACTTTTATGCCAACTACGAGGTAAATGTTCGCGTAGTTTTCAAACTTAATATAAGCACTTTTCAAGCTTTTTAAAAAAGTAAAGTTTTTTTTTACTGTTGTTCAGCAAATTCGAGACGCCCCCTCCCCTATGGTGATAATTGGTGATTTTTTCTTGACCCCCTCCTCCCCCTATACAGTATGACGTGATTAATGGACAAGCCCTAACATCCATCCGTGGCTATAAACTATCCTCAGAGTAGTTGTGTAACCAGCTACAGACAATAGGTAATAACGTTAGTAACCCACGGGTTGTGTCCCAGCTGGCCAAGCCTAGCCATAATGTATGGAATGGTCACGTAACTTTCCGTACGATTTGGCATTCTCACACATTTATGACTTATTGCTTTTCGCATACGATTTCAGAATGCCATCTTGGGTTCGCCTGGGTGTAACCTAGCGTGCAGATTCTCCTTGCAGTTGGTCGCTGCCGAGGCAGTCGCTCCCCGACACCGAGTACAGAATAAGAGCAGAAATGTCACTGTAGGCTAAATCCATTGTTGCGTATCCGCCAATCGCTAAATGGCACCTAATAGTGATAATTAATAAGAATAAAATAAAATTTAGTTGATGTATTATTTAGGCATAATTTAGGAATGTTTGTAACGTAAAAAAAAAAACACGCGCATTTGTCTGCTTCGAACACTGATTCAGACCGCTTTCGTTGCGGCAGAAACTCGCAGTTACATCCCCGCTACATCATGCGCCTATTACACTTTCCTAAGAGCTGCCGGTAGTTGGAGAATCTGAAAAAAACCAAAAGCTGGAGGACATTATTTCTGAGCCCAACATCGTTGGCGAGATTAAATCCGCAAGGCTTCGCTGGCTCGGATATGTGTTTAGGATGCCAGCTGATAGGGCAGTGAAACAGGCCTTCCTAGGAAGACCCAGTGGACACAGACCGGTTGGTAGACCAAGATACCGCTGGAAAGACGAGGTGGAGAAGGACCTACGCGCCCTGAATGCAGAGAACTGGGAGCAGATCGCACAGAACCGGGCGCATTGGCGCCAACTCGTATCGGAGGCCAAGATCCACTTTGGGTCGCTGAGCCAGCGGAGTAAGTAAATCAGTCACTGATGACAGGGACGACGTAGTATGTAAGACCCGTATGGAAATATTTTTTTCACACCACCTATTCGAAAACGGGTCTATTCTTCTCTGCTGGGAGGGATCAAAGTGGCACTTTTCTGTTCAAGGACTTTCTATTGCCAACCTAAAAACTTACAGTGAAATATGAAAATAAACAGTACGTTCATAATTGATAAAAAGGCCATAGTCGGATTTTCATAGTAAGTCAGCCTTTAAATCAACCAGACTCTAGTATTTTTTTGTGAGTACCTCTTATGGTGAAGAATATTTCTGCTGAGTATCAACGTCCTATCGGTGACAGTTTTTGACTTATGATTTTTTTTAGTTTTTTCTTTAATGTGTTGTATATCAGGATGTATAAAAGCGAATTGCTTCAAATTTTGAAATAATGTTCTTTATTTAGATATGCATCGAATTTAAAAAAATGAATATCGATTGTCGTATAAAAAAAAGAAAAAAAAAGACCAAAAAATTTTTCATTTTTTTTTTTGTGTACCTATGAAGTAGTGACACCTCTATTTTCTTTTTCTAATTATAGACCATACATTGGCCTACTAGTTGCCTAAGTATCAAAATTTTCCAAGCGGTACTTCTTACCAAAAATCGGCAATATGTGTGGTCAAGTTCTGCATTCAATCGGTGTTTTTCAATGTAGTATACAAACTCTTCATTTATATTTGAGTTTTCTTATCAGGTTATCTTATTTAAGAGTAAATGCTAATGACAACTTAATGTCATCATGATGCAAGCTGTTTATTTCATTATTAATCGGCCGTTTATTATTTTAACTAGCGTAATTCGATATTATTTATGAGATATTCATTAAAAATAATATATTGCAGTTAAATATTATCGAGATACGCTAGTTGAAATGGTAAACGGCCGATTAATAATGAAATAAACAGCTTGCATCATGATGACATTAAGTTGTCATTAGCATTTACTCTTAAATAAGATAACCTGATAAGAAAACTCAAATATAAATGAAGAGTTTGTATACTACATTGAAAAACACCGATTGAATGCAGAACTTGACCACACATATTGCCGATTTTTGGTAAGAAGTACCGCTTGGAAAATTTTGATACTTAGGCAACTAGTAGGCCAATGTATGGTCTATAATTAGAAAAAGAAAATAGAGGTGTCACTACTTCATAGGTACACAAAAAAAAATATGAAAAATTTTTTGGTCTTTTTTTTCTTTTTTTTATACGACAATCGATATTCATTTTTTTAAATTTGATGCATATCTAAATAAAGAACATTAATTCAAAATTTGAAGCAATTCGCTTTTATACATCCTGAGATACAACACATTAAAGAAAAAACTAAAAAAAATCATAAGTCAAAAACTGTCACCGATAGGACGTTGATACTCAGCAGAAATATTCTTCACCATAAGAGGTACTCACAAAAAAATACTAGAGTCTGGTTGATTTAAAGGCTGACTTACTATGAAAATCCGACTATGGCCTTTCTTCAGAATCGATTATTTGCATAAATATTAAATATGTGATATATCTTTTATTTTTCTCATAGGTGGTGTGAAAACAGTATGAGTCACACGGTATCAAAATTATTTCGTCTTGGGCGTTAACGCTTGAATACTTCATTACGCTCAGGATTCCACTTCAGAATCCCTCCCTACGGTCGGGATTCAATTGTGGAATCCGTCGCTCTATTCAGGATTCAATATACGCCCACGCCGGAAATATACCATTTTGATCCCTTGTGAAACAGTCTAGTATAGAACTAATGTCTATTCTATACCACCAGGTAAAAGGATACATACCTTAAACGGATTAAAAAAAAAGTTAGGCGTGAACGTTTTTTTTAATGTTTTACGATACTGTACTATTGGTTTATTTACAAATGAAGTAGTAAATCAGTTCGTTTTATTCCATGGCAAGTTTGAGAAAAGTACTATAGAAATCTCGGCGAGAAACAGGGCTACAGGCCGCGTATCCTTCAGTACCTTCGGCCAGATATATCTATTTGGCCTGTGACACTTCGTTTCCCGTCATCTATAGTAATGTACTATTAATCGTGTTTAATTATGGAATCTCTGTAGTCAATCACTGATTCAGGAAGGTGTTATAGGCGCTTTAACTCACGGGTCGTGTCCCTGGTGTAGCCTGGCGTGACTCTCGGCGGCTTGTCGCAGGCGGGGCAGTCGCGCTCCGACTCCGAGTAGCTCTGTAACCAGCTGCGAGCTACAGTAACTCACGGGTCGTGTCCCTGGTGTAGCCTGGCGTGACTCTCGGCGGCTTGTCGCAGGCGGGGCAGTCGCGCTCCGACTCCGAGTAGCTCTGTAACCAGCTGCGAGCTACAGTAACTCACGGGTCGTGTCCCTGGTGTAGCCTGGCGTGACTCTCGGCGGCTTGTCGCAGGCGGGGCAGTCGCGCTCCGACTCCGAGTAGCTCTGTAACCAGCTGCGAGCTACAGTAACTCACGGGTCGTGTCCCTGGTGTAGCCTGGCGTGACTCTCGGCGGCTTGTCGCAGGCGGGGCAGTCGCGCTCCGACTCCGAGTAGCTCTGTAACCAGCTGCGAGCTACAGTAACTCACGGGTCGTGTCCCTGGTGTAGCCTGGCGTGACTCTCGGCGGCTTGTCGCAGGCGGGGCAGTCGCGCTCCGACTCCGAGTAGCTCTGTAACCAGCTGCGAGCTACAGTAACTCACGGGTCGTGTCCCTGGTGTAGCCTGGCGTGGAGACTCTCGGCGGCTTGTCGCAGGCGGGGCAGTCGCGCTCCGACTCCGAGTAGCTCTGTAACCAGCTGCGAGCTACAGTAACTCACGGGTCGTGTCCCTGGTGTAGCCTGGCGTGACTCTCGGCGGCTTGTCGCAGGCGGGGCAGTCGCGCTCCGACTCCGAGTAGCTCTGTAACCAGCTGCGAGCTACAGTAACTCACGGGTCGTGTCCCTGGTGTAGCCTGGCGTGGAGACTCTCGGCGGCTTGTCGCAGGCGGGGCAGTCGCGCTCCGACTCCGAGTAGCTCTGTAACCAGCTGCGAGCTACAGTAACTCACGGGTCGTGTCCCTGGTGTAGCCTGGCGTGACTCTCGGCGGCTTGTCGCAGGCGGGGCAGTCGCGCTCCGACTCCGAGTAGCTCTGTAACCAGCTGCGAGCTACAGTAACTCACGGGTCGTGTCCCTGGTGTAGCCTGGCGTGGAGACTCTCGGCGGCTTGTCGCAGGCGGGGCAGTCGCGCTCCGACTCCGAGTAGCTCTGTAACCAGCTGCGAGCTACAGTAACTCACGGGTCGTGTCCCTGGTGTAGCCTGGCGTGACTCTCGGCGGCTTGTCGCAGGCGGGGCAGTCGCGCTCCGACTCCGAGTAGCTCTGTAACCAGCTGCGAGCTACAGTAACTCACGGGTCGTGTCCCTGGTGTAGCCTGGCGTGACTCTCGGCGGCTTGTCGCAGGCGGGGCAGTCGCGCTCCGACTCCGAGTAGCTCTGTAACCAGCTGCGAGCTACAGTAACTCACGGGTCGTGTCCCTGGTGTAGCCTGGCGTGACTCTCGGCGGCTTGTCGCAGGCGGGGCAGTCGCGCTCCGACTCCGAGTAGCTCTGTAACCAGCTGCGAGCTACAGTAACTCACGGGTCGTGTCCCTGGTGTAGCCTGGCGTGACTCTCGGCGGCTTGTCGCAGGCGGGGCAGTCGCGCTCCGACTCCGAGTAGCTCTGTAACCAGCTGCGAGCTACAGTAACTCACGGGTCGTGTCCCTGGTGTAGCCTGGCGTGACTCTCGGCGGCTTGTCGCAGGCGGGGCAGTCGCGCTCCGACTCCGAGTAGCTCTGTAACCAGCTGCGAGCTACAGTAACTCACGGGTCGTGTCCCTGGTGTAGCCTGGCGTGACTCTCGGCGGCTTGTCGCAGGCGGGGCAGTCGCGCTCCGACTCCGAGTAGCTCTGTAACCAGCTGCGAGCTACAGTAACTCACGGGTCGTGTCCCTGGTGTAGCCTGGCGTGACTCTCGGCGGCTTGTCGCAGGCGGGGCAGTCGCGCTCCGACTCCGAGTAGCTCTGTAACCAGCTGCGAGCTACAGTAACTCACGGGTCGTGTCCCTGGTGTAGCCTGGCGTGACTCTCGGCGGCTTGTCGCAGGCGGGGCAGTCGCGCTCCGACTCCGAGTAGCTCTGTAACCAGCTGCGAGCTACAGTAACTCACGGGTCGTGTCCCTGGTGTAGCCTGGCGTGAAGACTCTCGGCGGCTTGTCGCAGGCGGGGCAGTCGCGCTCCGACTCCGAGTAGCTCTGTAACCAGCTGCGAGCTACAGTAACTCACGGGTCGTGTCCCTGGTGTAGCCTGGCGTGAAGACTCTCGGCGGCTTGTCGCAGGCGGGGCAGTCGCGCTCCGACTCCGAGTAGCTCTGTAACCAGCTGCGAGCTACAGTAACTCACGGGTCGTGTCCCTGGTGTAGCCTGGCGTGGAGACTCTCGGCGGCGGGCGGCGGCGGCGAGCGGCGCGAGCGCTTGTCGCAGGCGGGGCAGTCGCGCTCGGATTCTGAGTAGCTTTGGAAGCAGCTGCGGACAAATACAAGTTTCAATTTCTGGAAGTCGCAGTGTTTTTTTGTATTTAGTTTATACTAGCGACCCGCCCCGACTGCGCACGGGTACTATACCTTCCTCTTGAATTACTCTACCTATTAAAAAAAATCTCGTCAAAATCCGTTGCGTAGTTTTAAAGATTTAAGCGTACAAAGGGACGTAAGAACAGAAAAAGTGACTTTATTTTATACTATGTAGTAATGACAAAAGGAGGACAATCTAATAGGTTTTTCTTAAGTGGCTGAAAAATTATAGTTAAGCTTTACAAGTACTTGCAATATACTGTTAAATTTATTGCTCATGTTGTAGGAAACATGCGGTATATTCTTCGCATTTATATCGATATGAAGAGATACACCGAAATCACGCAGAAAAAAATACTGTGCCTTACATTGGTTGTGTAATATGGAGTAATTAATTGTCAGCAAAAGACAAAATTTGTTCACTCTGTGTGTAGCTTGTATAATATCTATGTTACGATTTTTTTACAAAGGGTTACCAACTTAGTTGTTCCGTTAATTGTTTTATTCCAAAAATAGTACATGAATTCCTTAATTTTGGCATGTCCACCGAAAAGACGAGAACGTAAATCAGACAATCATCCATACTAACGTCTTGTATAGGAGGGTTTTTATTGCAAATTCAGGGTTGGTCCATAAGTAAAAGTATGATTTCACACGGGAACGCAATATCTATTTGAAGCATCTGAGGTTTCTACTGGTGAAACACCCTGTCCAAAATACACTTACTTATGTGGTTTACATTGTTATCAGCAGTACTGCTGATGAAAAGAGTGTTGGCACAAGAAGTGTACACTCGGCAACTCAAGCGGCCGGTTGCAAGCGGCACACTTAGAGCTCTGGAACGGAACTGGTTCGTTTTGCAGCGTGTGTATGGAGTTGGTTCAAAGTAAAATTACGTACCTATGAAGGTGTAGAAGGGCTCCATATCTATATGAGGTGTCTGTGATTTCTGGCTGATATAATACCTTATACAAATTAACTATAAAACCACTCACTTTTAGAATTATTACTAACGTGAGACTCAAACATTTGAATATTTATCAAACAGGTTACACACGTAATTTAAGTCGATAATTGCTCGACATGCTCGAGTACACATCGGGCTTTTGGTTGCGGGTACTCCATGATGAGGATCCTCTAAATGGATCGAAACATGATATGATGATTGATAAATATTTAAACCACTTACTGCTGATGAAAAGAGTGTTGGCACAAGAAGTGTACACTCGGCAATTCAAGCGGCCGGTTGCAGGCGGCACACTTCGAGCTCTGGAACGGTACAGGTTCGTTTTGAAGCGTGTGTATCTGGGCTTTCATTCGCTCGCTTTCTCCTTTGTATTTGGCCGCTAACTCTTGCTCGCGGTTTATCACGTCGTCCTCGCATTTTAGCACGTCTGTTAGGTACCTGGTGGCAACGATAATACAGTTGGGTCAATGGCAAAAAAAATTACAATAATTAACACTTTCATTGCCAACGAGTGGTAACTACGTGGGCGCAGATTTTTCCGCATTGTAGCGAAAATGGACCTCCCACACAGAACTCCCCTCAGGAGTTCCCGGGGATCAATGTGTTAAAGGTCTTTCATTAAAACTAACGGAACACAACGATATTACATCATATTTTTTGTGTTTCGAAGTTAAATTCAGTAAAAAAGGCGGCGACACATTCAAATTTCCTATAGCGATCGACAATACTCGAGCACATTTGTTAAATTTGTCGCCTTTTTCTCTTGCCAAATGGTTGTTGGATAAGTTTGCATGATTAACTTTTGTAAAACAGTGGACGCGAACGTGATTAAAACATTGTATAGGGCCTTAACTACGTACAATTTTTTTGCAATCGACCCATAAACATCTGTCATCTAATTGAAAATTTATTAATATCAATAATTATTTTTTAGATCCTTGAGATGGAAAATTAAAGTTTACGTAGGATGCCCTGAAAATTTCGGGAATTTAATACTTAGGAACGTATATTTGACATGTGTTATACCTCTTTCTTACAAGCATAGTCTCATTTTTCGAAAACACTGGCCACTTAGAAAAAAAAAACAATGTCCGATTTTCAATTGTTTTTTAAAGTCGTTGAGTAGCTGGTGAAAGTGGAGCTGTCCCGCGAAAGTTTTAGAGCAATGATTTATTATGACTTTAAAAGTGGATTAACACAACAACAATATGGAGACCGATTAACTATTGCTTTTAGTAGTGAAGCACCTTCAAAGACGACCATATACAGGTGGTATTCGGAATTCCAACGTGGCCGTGTGTCTCTTGCGGATGACGTACGTGAGGGTCGACCGAAAACGGCCGTTACCGATCAAAACATCGATGTTGTTCGCCAACTGATAAAGGAAGATAGGCATGTTACATATCGGGAGATTCAGGAGACTTTAGGCATTGGAATGAGTCAGGTACAAGTTATTTTACAACAAGAGTTGGGCGTGCGGAAGTTATTTTCCCGGTGGATTCCTCACTTGTTATCTGACGACCAGAGTACGTGTCAGTACGTGTCAATTGGTGCCGCAAAACTTTAAAAAGATTTAATGGAGGAAGCTCAAATGCCGTTTTTAGTATTGTGTCAGGTGACGAATCATGGATTTACGCATATGAGCCTGAATCGAAAAACCAATCTCGAGTTTGGGTTTACGAAGACGAACCGAAGCCGACAAAAGTTGTTCGTTCTCGCAGCACGATCAAAAAAATGGTAGCCACGTTTGTCTCCAAATCGGGTCACGTGGCGATTATCGCTCTTGAAGATCGAAGAACTGTCAATGCCGATTGGTATATAGGCGTTTGTTTACCGATTGTTTTTGCTGAACTGCGAAAAACTAACCCTAACCGCCGTATTATACTACACCATGATAATGCCAGCCCTCACACCGCTCAGAAAACAGACGACTATCTGAAGGGCGAAAACGTCGAATTTCTGGACCATCCTCCGTACAGCCCCGACCTAAGTCCCAACGATTTTTTTAACTTTCCCGAAAATAAAGAATCAGTTGCGTGGTCAGCGTTTTCAGACCGCGGAAGAAGCAGTCGACGCTTATAAAATGGCCATTTTGTCAACCCCCACTTCAGACTTCAATAACTGTTTTAAAAACTGGTTTCAGAGAATGAAAAAGTGTATTAAACACAAAGGAGAATACTTTGAAAAACAATAAAAGTACTTTTATTTCATTAAAATGCGCATTTTTTCCGATTCCCGAAACTTTCAGGGCAACCTACGTATGTAAAGCGATGCCAATAGTAGGGTGCTTCTTATTTTTGCAATTTTGTAAGATGTTCGAACCAATAAAGGAGCTCCTTGCTCTCCCGATTGCAATTTTCTATGGGGCACCCTCTCATTTTGTTATTTGATAAGTAAACCATAATTGTTTTTTTTTTTCAATTATTATAAACAAAAATTAGGGGTCCCTAAAATGAGAGGGTGCCCCAAAGAAAATTGCAATCGGGAGAGCAAAGAGCTCCTTTATTGGTTCGAACATCCTACAAAATTACAAAAATAAGAAGCACCCTAATAAATAGGTCAAAGTATAATAGTACTTACTTCCGAACATCTCCAAGAGTATAGGAAGGCACGTTAGCAAGGCAGTCGATGACTAGAATAGGGGATAATAGTTTTTCTGTGGCTGAAACAAATATTAGAACTTTGTAAGAAGGAGTATATCAAATTCGCTAATGGCATCAGTGTTGGACACTTTCAGCTGATGACAGACATCATTCATGGATTCTTTTTTATTCCTTCTTAGGAATAAAATTTGGGTGATAAAATAAATCGAATACCTCATTCTGTATTAGTGCCAGAAAAACGGCGTGCCGTTTCTCCTGTAGGGCAATTCCACGCAAGAGTGTAATGTAAGTGACCAATAGCGTGTTTATTTATTAATTGATTAAGTTTTACTGTTATTATTTCTAGATATTAAAATAATAGTTATGTAGATATAATGTACACTAAGGCTGCCTCCCCTGAGGCAGAAAGGAGCGGAGATGTGCAAAATTGACCAATTACATTCTTTAAATTCAAAATTCGAAACACTCTCATGCGGTCTCATTGGCCAATTTTGCACATCTCCGCTCCTCAATGCCTCGATGGAGCCGCAGCCTTAAACTTGGATCATAAGTTAATAAACAGACATATTTTAACGACAAACGTCGAGCCACAGCCGCGGGGCGACACACGTCTAGTACTATACCTATGACGGGCAGTAGCTGCGGCAGTATGGGGGGGGAGCGCTCGGGCCACCACAACACGTCGAGCCACAGCCGCGGGGCGACACACGTCTAGTACTATACCTGGACAAACGGTGCTCTCCGGGTCTCAATGAAAAGTCGATATGAACTAGAGATGGGTAACTCCGGAGTGAGTGATATGAAAGATATATATCTCTCCATATTCTCGAATCACTCTTCATATCCTTCCAAATCGGACTATATCCGTATATCAGTACATCCGTAGGTTACAGCTCCTACTCGCGCCCGTGGTCGCATTATAATAGCAGAGCGAGAGTTATTACTGTCGCGATCACACTAATGCCAAGTGTGCATCGCTGTCTCGCTCTACCGAAATGGCGCGAATCTACGCCCGCCCGCGCAAACAACGTTCGGCCTTTGTGCAGACGACATCTCGTTCGCTCTCGAACGGTAGCGGATGTTCTGTCTCGCTCCTGCCAGCTAGGGAAGTAAGCGAGTGTTAGACCACAATAAATAAAAATACGTTCAGACAGAGTGTTTGATTGAATACTCAATTCCAAGCAGTTAAAGCTCAAAATAGTCATAGGCTCGTATTTAAACTGTATTAGTACAATTTGTGATAGTTTTGAGTTTTAGGCGACTTTGGCGTCTTTTTTGAAAACTATTTAAACAATTTTCGGTCATATTATGATGATTTCTAGGATTTTTACTGCAACAAATACTAATAATAACTAAAAAAGCGATAAATTATCATGAAGATATTTTAAATTTACGAAATTGACGTAAAACTAGCATAATAATATTAAAAGATGAATACATGATATTATTAGAAAAGTAATGAAATGCAGATTCGCGTTTTCGCCACTTTCTTTCCTACCCAGTACCTTGACCTTCGTAGTTCGCGCGTTAAGTACTTATCGGATCGGAATATTTTGCTCGTTTTGAGTACGTTTTTGAAAGTTGTGTAAATATAGGTAGTTATTAGTTGTGTGTTTTTGTACAAAACTGTAAATATTAGGTGTAGTGTATTGTGTTCTTTAATAAACATTGTAAATATTAGTGTACATAAAAAGTTTAGGTTTAGGACTTACTTAAACTTTAGAACATTATTTGAAACAATGTCTTCGGGTGCCAAAAAACGAAGTGCTTTGTGGAACCACTTCGAAGAAGTGGATGCCAAGAAAGCAAAATGTAATTATTGTGCTATTATTCTCACAATGTCTGGTGGGAATACGGGAAACTTGGGTAGACACTTAAAAAATAAACACCCAACAGTGCCTCTGAATACTGAGAGACAACCGCAGCAGCAGCCCGATTTAGAACCCATGCTACAGTCTCAGGAGGAATTAACAGCAGGTCCAGCTGATCCTTGCACTGTTGCTCCAGCGCTAGCCCGTACTGCTCCTATTCCCTTTCAGCCGTCCATAAGGGATTACACTCAGAATAAGTCCCTGCCACCTCGACGTACGGAGCTTTTAGACGAGCAACTGGTGCGCATGATAGCTCATGGGTACTATCCATTCAGTATGGTGGAAGACGAGGAGTTCAAGAAGTTTGTACATATGTTGTGCCCGGGCTACAAGTTGCCCACCAGGAAAACCTTGTCCCAGTCTCTCATTCCCAAAATGTGCAAAAAAAAAGAAGAAAAAGTGAGAGAAAAAGTAGAAAAAGCAAGTGCGATTTGCTTGACAACTGACGGCTGGACTTCCGATAACAACGACAGTTACATAGCCGTCACAGCCCATTACCTGGAAACAACAGCAACCGAAACTAAACTGCAGTCCAATTTGCTAGGTTGCATAGAATACAATGATAGACACACAGCAGAAAATTTAACCCTATTTTTAAAGAATATTACTAAAGAGTGGAACATAGAGCACAAAATTACTGCGATCGCCAGTGATAATGCGGCTAACATAACGGCAGCAATTCGTGGAGGAGACTGGCGTCAAATTCCCTGTTTTGCACACACTCTCAATCTGTGTGTGCAATCAGCACTCAAACATATCAACCCAGCGGTGACTAAAGTAAAAAATATTGTGGAGTTTTTTAAAAGAAGTTCACAGGCAAATCACAAGCTGCTTACAATGCAGCAACGGTTGAATTTGCCTACACTAAAACTCAAGCAGGATGTCGTCACAAGATGGAACTCGACTTACGACATGTTGAGTAGACTTTGCGGCAGTAAAGACGCAGTCATCGCCACTTTGGCGTTAACAAGGCCTGAATTATGCCTGACAGACCACGAATGGGCCGTCATAGAAGAAGCTGTCCCAGTGCTCAAAATGTTCTATGACGTTACCGTCGAAATTAGCGCGGAAAAAACGGTCTCGTTAGCCAAAGAGTTGCCAATGTGCAAAATAATGCTGCACCACATCCAAAGCAAGCTTTTCAATATGCAGAATGAACTCCCGGAAATCAAACAGCTCGTCGAAGAACTGCACAAAGAGTTTAGTTTAAGATTCGGAAATTTGGAATCAAATGTGCTCAACGCAGAGGCCACGATCTTGGACCCGCGGTTCAAAAACAGGGGCTTCCACGACGCCAGACAGTATGAGAGAGCGGTCAAGGAATTGAAATTAAAAGTTGGTCGTTCAAGACCACCGAACGCGCCAGCAACATCAGTTAATGCACCAGCACCAGCAGCACCAGTAGACCCACAACCAGGCCCGAGCAAATCAGACTTTTGGGCGGTGTTCGACGTGGAGTGGGAAAAGCAAACGCCGGAGAACCCCACAGCGGCGGGTATCGTCGAAGTTGATAAGTATCTTCAAGAACCCCTGATCAGGCGCACCGATGACCCGCTAAAGTGGTGGCAAGCTCGGAAAGAAATATATCCGTTGCTGTACACGTATATGTTGAGAAGATTTAATCTGGTAGCAACATCGGTACCGTGTGAGAGAATATTCTCTAAAGCGGGCTACACTTTAAATGAACGCAGAAGGCGTCTCACAAGTAAAAAGGTCTCGCAACTTTTATTTATTAGTTGCAATCCGGAATAAGAAATAGGAAATAATGTAAATATGTAAAATATAATTGTAAATATTGTAAATAATAATCAAATCAATGTACATAACCACCAATTTCGAAATACGCCAACCTATTAAAAAAAAAACATTGTTCTACAAATTTATTTCAGTTCTATCTTAAACTAAAAATTATGAATAGGTTGACAGTCCTAAGCCTGAAAAGTATGAAGGGAAATTGAATGGTTTTTACTTAGATGTAGTAACTTTTGAGATTGTCAATAATTAAACGCAATTACATATTATATTTTTATATACGTACGATATACGTTTTGCACCTAGAAATTTCAAATTAGCCGCCACTTTTAAAATAACAATGTTTAATATAAGTAGGCGCAATCATTACAATACAATACTTGAGAATCACTGAATTATTGAGAAGATTCAATAAAATGTATATCTTAATCTATTGAGGATTCATTTCATAACGGAACGGAGTGAGACGACACGGGATTCTACTCTACTTAGGTATTTGAACTAGGGATATATACGGATATAAAGATATGGAAGAGTGATTCATATCCCGGAGATAGAAAGATATATATCTCTCTTTTCTTTAAAGTGACACATTTTGCCCATGTCTAATATGAACTTTGTAACCGCTATAATTAAGTACAAATACACTTGAATCTCATAATACAATACATGGCAAACACTCTTACATTTTCAAGGAAAACCTTCCGTTAGCAAGTTTGCTTTCCGTACAGCGCCATCTCTCGAGCCATTTACACATTACAAAATATTAAATTAAAACAACAGATTGGACAATACCTATGACGTGCAGTAGCTCCGGCAAACACTCTTAGATTTTCAAGGAAAACCTTCCGTTAGCAAGTTTGCTTTCCGTACAGTGCCATCTCTCGAGCCATTTACACATTACAAAATATTAAATTAAAACAACAGATTGGACAATACCTATGACGTGCAGTAGCTCCGGCAAACACTCTTACATTTTCAAGGAAAACCTTCCGTTAGCAAGTTTGCTTTCCGTACAGCGCCATCTCTCGAGCCATTTACACATTACAAAATATTAAATTAAAACAACAGATTGGACAATACCTATGACGTGCAGTAGCTCCGGCAGTATGGGGGCGGGGGCGGAGCGCTCGGGCCACCACAACACGTCGAGCCACAGCCGCGGGGCGGCGCCACCGCGGCGGCGACACACGTCTAAAGCGCGCTCGGGCATGCCGGCGCGCATGTATAGCGCCACTTGAGCGCGCCATCTGTGGGACAAAAGCGACATACAACCGAATAAGAGTTTTCGAAATTTTGTCTATTGTGAGGTTCAAACAGCTGTCAGATTCATAGGTGCTGAACATAAAACATCGAAATTCTCTTATATTGATTATCGTTTCTAAATGACATTTATAGTACGGTCAAATCGTACATAATTTTACCCTAAACTCGCAAATCAAGTAGTATCGCTGCATTTTTGGTATGTTGTTTAGACACTATAGGACAGTATAAAACCATATTTTGCAAGCAAAAAAAAGTTGTGCTAGCTGGGTAGTACGTGAAAAACTACGAAATTTACGGCCATTTTTTAGTTTCTGATTTTTATTTAAAAAACCTTACGTTTTTTGATATCATATGCAAATAAACGTTTAAAGACTAATAAATTTCCAACAAGTTGAGCTAACATGCATTACCGTAAGTCTTATAGTTTCAGAGATTCGAGACTTTAAAAAGTACCCCTTTTTGTAAACTAGATTAAATTTTGTGTTTTGCTAACGTTTTCGACTTAATATCGCCTCACCTAATTATGCTACGAAAAACATGCAATAATGACCTTATAGCGCACTTAATATTCTTTAATTTAAGGGTAAAATTAGGTCAGTGAACTTTGTAGTTGAAAGTATAAACCCGAAATTCCAAAGGCAGGAGGCCCGCTATCTAAGTTTTTCATACAAATCGCAAGTCGAGTTGCAAAGTTGCAATTTTGGTATATTATAAAAACCTTATAGATATATACGAAAATGCATATTAAAAGAAAAACAAAAAAATAATTTGAGCATAGGACGTAAAAAACGGAAAAAAATTCGCACTTTTTTTAGTTTTTGACGTTTAACTAAAAATCTAAGTATCTTTTTGATACTGATTGCTATAAAATTAAGAAAGAACATTAAATTTGAAAGGATTTGAGCTACGTTGCATCACCGTAAGTTATATATATTTTGAGATACGACATTTCATAAAGTGCCCTTTTATCAAAACATAAACAAATTTTAGGTTAGGTTAAAGCTATTCACTAAATATTGGCAAAATGTTCGCGCTAAGAAAAAAAGTAATTGTAGATAATAACTACATTAAATTTGGAACAAATTGAGCCGATAACAATTACTGTAAGTCTTATAGTTGGGGGTATACGAGGCTTCAAAACATGCATTTATTTTCTTAACTTAATGAAGGGCACATTTTGAAATGTCGTATCTCTAAATCTATATAATTTAGGGTAATGCAAGGTAGCTCAAATCCTTTCAAATTTTATATTCTTTCTAAGTTTTGTAGCAATTAGTATCAAAAAGATAATAGTTTTTTAATTAAACGTCAAAAAGTAAAAGATGTCCAATATTTTTTCAGTTTTTTTCGTCCTATGCAGAAATTCCTTTTTTGTTTTTCTTGTAATATGCATTTTTGTACGTCCTTATAGGGCTTATATAATATACTAAAATTGCAGCTTTGCAACACGACTTGCGATTTGTATGAAAAACTTAGATAGCGGACCTCCTGCTTTTTGAATTTAGCGTTTTAAGTTTCAATTACAAAGGTTACTGACTTGATTTTACCCTTAAATGAAAGAATATTAATTGCGCTATAAGATAATTATTTCATGTTTTTCATAGCATAATTACGTAAGGCGATATTAAACCAAAAACGTTAGCAAAACTCAACATTTTATCTAGTTTACAAAACAGGGTACTATTTTGAAGTCTCGAATCTCTGAAACTATAAGACCTACGGTAATGCATGTTATCTCATCTTGTTACAAATTCATTCATCTTTAAACGTTATCTGAAACATATTGTCAAAAAACGTAAGGCTTTTTTTATAAAAATCAGAAACTGAAAAATAGACAGTAAATTTCACAGTTTTTCACGTATAACGCAGTTAGCACAACTTTTTTTTGCTTGCAAAATGTGGTTTTATACTGCCCTATGGTGTCTAAATAACATACCAAAAATGCAGCTTTACTACATGTTTTGCGAGTTTAATGTACGATTTGACCGTACTATTTAATATTAGCTGATATTTTCAGCGGATAAATAGAAAATAACTAAAACATGCAGATTACTACCCAGCAAAGTTATCAATGTATGTTTTAAGGACTCATAAAATTCTAATAAAAATCAACTTTAACAGCATGTTTTCATATTTGTAGGCTTAGCACAGGATTTGTGCGAAAATATGTCGCCGCGAGATAGACTATCCATCCCTCTTTTATTTATATAGTTAGTAAAAGATGGAAAATCTATCTTGCGGCGACATACTGACATTGACATACCAATCATGTGCTAAGCATATAGATCAATTTTAATTTAAAGTAAAGTTTAATTCTCGAATGCTTTACAAATGAGCCTAATTTAGATAATTAATCTCGAAGTTATAACGTTACATCACTCATAAGAGAGAATAACTTGTCGATAAAATAATATGCCTCAGTGGCATATTATGCAGCTGTGGCAGCTTTTGGTAGTCATGCCGGTGTTCATACTAATGATGATCAAAACATTACAACTTGCCTATGAATTATTATCGGATCAGATGTATAAAATTGTCCTGATTGCATGGGAAATTAATATTAAATAGCTTTCAAATCAGCAAGACATCGGTACAAAAAATATTTTGCTATTAACACTGAAAAAAAAAAAGATTGCTCGAAAGTCTATTTCATTTCAAAATCATGGAGTGAACTTAAACTTTTGACCGGTACTGTATGTCTGTTGGTAACTCACAATTTGTTCTCCTCGTAGAGATATAGTATGCCCGCACGGAATCCCAGCATCTGACAGATGACGAGTGTCTGGTCCTTGTCGTAGTTGGCGGTGGGGTCTTGCAGCACCTTCATTATTTTCTCCTCGTATTCTGACTTCGTCTCGGGAGGAGACTTCGCCCTATAGTGGGAAAACAGGTCTCTTTATACCTATCAAACGTATTGTGAAAACACAAATCAAATTATTTATTAACTAAATATTTTGATTTGTGCTTTTTATTTTCCCCAGTAGTCACACTACTTAATACCATAAAAATTATAAATATTGGATGTCATTTGTCATTCTTTCTTTGGTATATTTATGACATCTAATATTTATTATTTATAGTTAAGACAATATCAACATTATTTTGGCTCAACCCCCGTAAATTTTGCTCACATTTATTTACAATTAATTGTAATGTAATAAAAAATAGATAATTATTAAATAAATAAATATCTTGGGACATCTTCCACAAATCAACCTAGTCCCACGGTAAGCACAATTAAGACTTGTGATGTGGGTACCACGCGACGTATAATAGACAAAATACGTATCTATAAATACTTAAATACATAGACATCCACTCCTCCTGCGGGTGTCGTAAAAGTCGACTAAGGGATTGAAGTGTCACTGACCATTATTTCATAAAAGATTGATGAATGATGATGGGCAGCAGCGTCATCATAGTGGACACATTACTGCGATCGCCAATCCACTTGCCAAGCGTGGCGATTATGGGCATTTACTTTCTAATGCGTCTATATGCATAGTTAATTGGAGAGGCCTACGTCCAGCAGTGAACTATCATAGGCTGATGATGATGATAGACATCCACGATTAAGGAACAAAATATTGTGAATGAAATACACAAATAATGCCCTCGCCAGGATTCGAGCCCGGAACCTCCAGCTCGTAGGCAGGGTCATCCACAAATTTAAGGTTTTATTTAGAATAGGCAGCAAAAAAACTTCCCTAGCGGTACCTAGCAGAAAATGATAAAATCAAGCAATTCCTACGACTAAAAGAAAGAAAGAAAAACATTTATATGTGACGCTTACAGTAAGTACAAACATAAACAAGACAACATAGGAAAAAAAATAAAAGAAAGTAAGTGGAGTGTGCATCATAAAATGGACCCAACTCAGCATATTGCCGACTAAGAAATCGGCGCTGGTCTTCCATAGGGCCCATTCAGTGATGCCACGACATATAACACAAAGAGTTACAAACATTAAACATTAAAACAATTTAAAACATTACCACATAAAAAATAATTAAAATTACTATCCACATACACAGATATGAAACATTTTTTTATTTTTTTTTTCTACTAGTCACTAGACTAGTCTTCTAACATGACCTGAAATCCGAAACCGTACTTACCAAACGTGTATATAATGCTCTATAAGCGCATTATACACCAGCTTCGAGCACTGCAGCTGCGCCTTCGTGAGGTGCTCCAAGAAATGTATGAGCTGCTCGGAGTTCGACAGGAACATGTGTATGTATTCGTCAGGGGACGCGCGGTCGGGTTCCCGGTACCCGCCGGCTAGTGAGGCTTCGTCGACTAGGGGTCTGCTTCGGGGTTTGTAGTCTGTACACAGTGCTGGGAAAGAAAAAAGTCCCGTGACAACCAGAGTCTTTCGTAGTTGATTTTTTCTATGGTAAGCACATCTGTTACGACATTGTAAGAAACAAGTATTTTTTTAGTACAGATGGTGCCTTTTTTGGCTCTAGTGCGAGAAGTGGCTCATTTTACGTCAGGTCCAAAACTTCGGAGGACCATCTGTACTAAAAAACGTCGTACGAGACACGTGCAAAAATGAAATTCGTAACCCGTGACGATTTAAAACACTCCCTTCGTTCGTGTTTTAAAACATCGCCACTCGTTTCAAATTTATGACTGAGTGTTAATATTTCCAATGTCGCAATATGTGACATTGAAAATTGCACTGAAGTGCCGTCTATTGGGACTGCCAGCAAAAGCTTGCCGCTTACTCATACAATGGAGTTGACTAAGAAAATTTGCAATTTTACCACAAAATTTTTATTTTTTTATTTTGCTCCCTAATACTATTAAACAAAACTAACAAACTCCTCTCCCAAAACACATGCATAAGTTTTATATTTAGTTATGATTAAATGGTGGTCTCATCATAAGTGTCTTAATCCAAAATATAAACGCACAAATAGAGACCAATTTATTTGTCATACATATATCGACAAACGTATGAAACCGGAATTTATATCACTTATTTAAAAAATACCAAGATCTAGTGTCCTTGGAGGGAGGTGTCCAGCTGGTAAATCCTGATAAAAATAAAGTTTTGTTTTGAGCTTTACATAATAACTAATACATAATAAGGTAGTTTAATAATTAGTTATTATGTAAAGCTTTCTATTTACTTATTTTAAATTATATGTCACAGGCCATCACAAGAAAAACCAGTGTAATAAAATTATATTGAACAATCTAAATGTTCATAGTAAGATTTAAGTGCTAGTATTTAATAATTTTCAATAGGTACAATAGCATCGCGTGTCATCTTGAAACACCCACATAGTTCTTAGAATATAAAGGGCAAACAGGTGTCACCGCCCTTTGCTTTAGCAACACACATTGCCGATCAACTTCAATATGTTTTGACGTCTATTCTAAAACCCAGTCAAAATAATCCTATAAATAACAGCTTCTGAAAACAATTCTTAGATATTCCACACAGCGAGTAAATGAAATGTGACATGTGTACGTCATTATCATGCATATTCATGTGTTATCCCTATATAACGACCAAACAAAGAGATCAGGTGGCATTAGATTAAAAGTAGTTGACACAAAATGCAGGCTATATTCCTAGTGGTGATTTTGAGCGTGATCGGTCTGTCCATTCAGACGGAGGGTGAGAAGTTATGTGGTCGGAATTTAGCGAACACTCTGTCTGCGTTGTGCAGGTGCAAAAGTATACCCTAAGTACAGTGTACAGTCATCATCAGATAAAGGAGCATTCCATGAAAACGTGTCGTAAGCGACACTGTCTTTTTAGTAATTTTGAAAAATTTAATTAGAAAGCTAAGTTGTGGTATACTAATAACATAGCTACGCTTTAAGATTGACAGTATATCCTAGCTGCTACGTAGCATATTTTATTAGGGTAGCTATCATAGCGACACGTAAGCGACAAAAAGTAGATGTTATCACGGAATGTTCCTAAAATCGGAGCGGCCACGGTACTCAAAATGCACTCCAGGGCATTTCTCAAAGTGTAAACGGACATCTCATTCATCTGGTCACGTTTTTTGGAAGTGGCTGCATCTTTTGGTACCATTTTAAATCACAACAAATAAATCATTTCATTTTTCATTTCCATTTTCGGTCGTCAGATACAGCACCCGTTTCTCTATAAGACAACCAAAACCAACCTCAAATCATTCAGTTACTTCCAAAGGCGTAATTGGCGACTGTACCTATAGTCAACAAACCAAACTTGTCAGTTACAAACCGCGAGAAACTCTAATTTTCTATGGGTAGTTAACCCTTCACTCCTACATTGTTAAAATTTGCCGCCTTTTGTTGTGACATGGTTTGCCAGATTAAGTATGTAATTCGAGTTTCGTCAAACTGGCGATCGATATAAAAAAAAACCGTCTGCAATGAGATTTTGATGGTTGCTTCTTTATCGTTTAATGTGTATATACTTCTCTGTTTGTGGGATTAACTCAGAAACAAAATAACCACATGGAATTTATAGTATTGACTATAAAATGATATTCAAAAAAATATAAAATGAGCCATCTCCAATTTATTTTAATCCTAAAATGAAAGGAAATCGTGACAGTTTAAGTTAAAATCAGTTTTGAATTAGAGGCGGTTCACTCCGTGGGTTTAGCGACGATAGGCACTATTCAAGTTAGCTAAAAATTACACCTAATATTAATTATTCTATACCGAAATCCTTTTTTTTCAGAGAAAGGGAATTAGAGCGAGCCCAATATGAGAAAACGCACAAGCGGTCCCGTTATAACTCCATCCAGCCATATTGGCTGGTCCCTGAAGCCGCCCTTAGACTCGGGAGGGGCAAGCGAGGTGGCATAGTGGAGGAGTGCTGCAACAAAGCGTGCACTCTTGATGTGCTGATAGCGTATTGCCCGCAGTAAATTGGTTATGTAGGATTCACCCTTAAAGAGTAAAGCGACCGGTTATCGTCAATTGTAATATTAATTAATGTAACCGCCAAATGATTTTCCAGGAGGGCCCAAAAACTAATTGAACTTTTTTATAGTATGTTGTATCTTTTTAATTACTTATCCAATTGAAATTATATTTATCTTATTTTTGTGAGGTATATTTGACAATTACCTAGTTGCTAACTGCGACCACAGTAATAGTTCAGGGAATGGCTGGCGCTTATTATTTTTTTGTTAACTTACTCATAATTTTTTTCTGGATATCAATATTTTATATGCACCGTTCGATAGAGCAGGAAAGCCGCAGACGAGCTGTATACTTAACTCAATTTCATCATTTTGGCGGTTACATTAGTCTATTGTAATGACTATAACATACTATTATTACAACTGACATAGACACTATATCGTGGGTTGTGACTGGTTAATTGATACAGTTAGACTGGGCGGGTGTTCGCCTGCGAGATACTGTCCTAGGATAGGTACTAAACGTTTAATGTCAGCCTCCGTAGCCTAGTTGGTAGTGACTCTGCCTACGAAGCTGGAGGTTCCGGGTTCGAATCCCGGCGAGGGCATTCTTTGTGTATTTATTTATCACAAATGTTTGTTCCTTGGTCATGGCTGTCTATGTATTTAAGTATCTATATGTATCTATCTATTATATATATCGTCGTCTGGTACCCACATCACAAGCCTTAATTGAGCTTACCGTGGGACTAGGTCGATTTGTGTAAGATGTCCCAAGATATTTATTTATTTATTTATTCACAGTGTTGTGTTCCGCCTGCAACCATTGGCAATTAATGGTAATGCGTACTGCCAAGGAGTGGAATTCCCTGCCCGCGTCTATATTTCCGAGATCATATAACCCGTCAACCTTCAAGTCAAGGGTGAATAGGGCAAACTCACTCCATCGTAGGCCACGTCTCTGCCCTTGGCTAGTCTGAGTAAGCCTATTTCAAATAAATAAAAATGGATATCCATCGCGGCCTACAGAGCTCCGCCTTAGTGGCTTAGCCAGCATGACTTTTGAAATAAAAGAAGGCCCCTAATGCCAAGTAGGGGCTCCTGAATCCGGGCCTGGTAGTGCAGCTACCATGAATTATAACTACAACGAGTATGTATGAGGTTCAAATTGAGGTTGATTGAATTCGCGCCGATCCCAGGCTGTTTGATGTGAATCCTACATATACTTAAATTTAAATTGTACTGTAATACTGTAATTCTTATTACGATTTTTTTGCACAGTCAATGTAAATTCCGATACGAAATTACGAACATCATAAAATCCTTATGAACATTAAGGTAACGTAAAGTTTTATTCGTATTTAGGTATGCAAGTGTAAAGAAATGTGTTAGTTTTTAGTAAAACGTCTCACTTTGTCGCTTACCATAAAGACGAGATTTCCTTGTATCTTCATATGGATAAACTGACAAAGCGGCTTTATGGCCAACGACAAAGTGGGACGTTTTACGAAACTCGCTCACAAATCATCTGCTGATTATTCGATATATTTAATATTACCATTTGCTTTGTTAAAAAAATATGTTTGTTTTTGTTAATATAATCGTAGGTAGGTAAGATTTTATCTTATTTAACATACTATGCACGGTTTTAATCTATACCTATAAACGTAAATCTATAATACGCTTCATGGAAATTGTTTAAAAATGTTTACATTATACAGCATCGATGTAAGCTGTGACATTAAAAATAACTCGTGTAATAAATAGTAAATACCAATTTTTACGCATAATCAATAATTTAACAAAATTTATAACTTTTAATGTACTTATTTACAAATTGATTGTTAAGATAGCTGTTTTCCAAGTTTGTAAAAAACCATGGACACGAGAAGAAAGACTGTTTTCTTAAATAATAATCCAAATTATAATTGTGCCAAATGTGTAGTCTTGTAACCCAGCTTGATGCATAGTATATCGATTCGATTACATTCGAAATTATGTAAATTGTAAACATCCAACATATTAAATTAGAAAGTACTATTCGCTAGTATATTATACTAGCGAACATTATTATGCTCCCATATATTTGGTGTGTACTGTAAAATAAAGGACTAAAAAGCATCCGGTTTATTTACTCGTGTTAAGCATTATTTCTATATAAAGTAAAAAAGATTAAGCGTTTTGTTTCATTTGGTTTAATCCTTTCCATATTTTCCTTTGATTGAAGATTTCTATAATATTTTCTTAGATTACCGATGAACTAAAATCACATGAAATTAAGTGAAAACGTAACAATAGTTTTATTTTATGAAGATTTGTATTTCAAATAATTTAATTTCTAAGGCAAATGTTATACTATTGAATACATACATTTCTGAAGTCTCTTAACTTAGCAGGTCGATAAGTACTGTTTGCTCCTTTCAGTCATATAGACATGTTGCTATTACCGACAGAGACAAACGATAAAGTTTAGATACTTACCAATAAGAAACTCCGTGCTCTTTTCAGGCAAATCCTGTGCCTTGTACCTATCAGCTTCAAACCATATTTCTTCATGTAAGCATCCGCGTCCTCAAATTTGAGGTCGGAGACGTATAACAAGGCTTTGGAGCATTTCATGAAAAGCGTCGTAAGCGACACTGTCTTTTCAATACTTTTGAAAACTTATATTAGTAAGCTGAGTTACGGTATAATAATAACATATCTAGGCTTTAAGATTGACAGTGTTTCCTAGCAGCTAGCATATTTCATTAGGGTAGCTACCATAGAGACACGTAAGCGACAAAAAGTTGATGTTTTCATGGAATGCTCCCTTTATAGTATGTTTTGTCTCCCAGCATGAGTTTAACGTAAGCCTCGTTAAACTCGTTAACGTCCTCAAACTCGAGGTCGGAGAGGTACAACAACGCCTCATTGTACGCTTTCTTGTCTTCTAGCATAAGTTTAACGTAAGCCATGACGTAGTTTGAGGTAAAATTACAAATCGTCATGCTAGGAGACGTATATGAATAAGGGGTCTACAATTTAGATACTTACTAATTAGAAACTCCGTGCTTTCTTCAGGCAAATGCTGTATCAGCTTCAAACCATATTTCTTCATGTAAACATCCGCGTCCTCAAATTTGAGGTCGGAGAGGTACAACAAGGCCTCATTGTAATATCTTGGGCCTATTTCTCAAAAGCTAGTAACTTGTAAAACAAGCGGAAGTCCTTGTCTAAGCCATTCCTCAGTCCATTTCTCAAACACTTGTATTACAAGTTACAAGATTTTGAGAAATGGACCCATTGTCTTCCAGCATGACGTGGTTTGAGGTAAAATTATGAGTAATAAATATTTATCTTGAGAGATAACTATACCATGCTATTTGTGATACCTGTTTAGTAGCTGCGTCGTTTCATGAACTTGCCATAGTCAATCTTTTATAGTGTCCGTACTATACTGTTATCTGCAACTCCCTCATTCGTAAACGTCTCTTAACTTAGCAAAGCGATAAGCATACCTGGGATAACTGGGGGCAAGTTATAGGGATTTGATATCGATTAAAATATGTCGATATAATTATAAAAAAAGATGTGCTTATTGAACATTCTCGATTACAGTACAGAGGTTCGCTGTTATATCTGATATCGGGCCTCTTCAGATAGTAAAACTATGCGGATGTCATTTTGATCAAAATGACAATTTAAATATTGATATTTTAATATTGATTGTATATTTTGAAAACTATTTAAAAATAAACGCGTAAATACCCGTTTAAATTTATTTTTATTGAATTCATGAGTAAGTACCTAATATTTATTTATGCCGAATAATATTTTGATGTTGTCATTCACAGTAACATCGATATACTATACTTTTAGTCGATAAAATATGTTGCTACGTCACTTTCGTATAAATGCCCCGAGTTATCCCAGGTATGGCGATAAGTGTTGTGGTCCTTTCATAATTCTAGGACCGAAAAGGTTGGACAAAAGTTATAGGCTTAATTTTATTAGGAGACGTTTATGAATAAGAGGGCTACAATTTAGATACTTACTAATTAGAAACTCCGTGCTCTCCTCAGGCAAATGCTGTATCAGCTTCAGTCCGTATTTCTTCATGTAAGCAACCGCATTCTCAAACTCGAGGTCGGAGAGGTACAACAACGCCTCATTGTACGCTTTCTTGTCTTCCAGCATGAGTTTGAGGTAAGCCATGACGTATGTTTGAGGCAAAATTACAAATCGGCGTGTTAGGAGACGATTATGAATAAGAGGGCTACAATTTAGATACTTACTAATTAGAAACTCCGTGCTCTCCTCAGGCAAATGCTGTATCAGCTTCAAGCCGTATTTCTTCATGTAAGCATCGGCGTCCTCAAATTCGAGGTCGGAGAGGTACAACAACGCCTCATTGTATGCTTTCTTGTCTTCCAGCATGAGTTTGAGGTACCAATCGTGGCGCTTGTGATTGGCTGCGAGGGAGAGCGCGTCTTCTATGCTCACTTGTCGGACCACCTGACATCAAAGGTAAAGGCCTGATCAAATAAATGGTTACCTATCTTTTTCTTTATTATGCCTGGGAAAAGGATAGTGAGCATTTTTGTCTGTGGGTATATTTATCCGAGGATTGTGATGTGAAACAGGCTTTACATACAACGAGCCAATGAGGATTTTCGATATTTTTTCTGCCACCAGACGGCGCTACGTAGGCGTGAGGTCCAAACAGCTGTCAGATTCATAGGTACTGAACCTAAAATATCGAAATTGTATTGTATTTGGAAGTTTATAGATTTTGCAATGGATTACAACTAGAAAACGGTCGCCGAACTGAAGATTGATTTAAAAAAAGGGGTACAAAGTCACTGGCACATACTAAACTGCTAGAACTGTGTTCATTTCATGGGACCATTTTTTCATTTATTTAAAAATCAGTATTCCTAAAGCATTGGTTTTAAGAATAATTGAACCGTTAAATATATTATAACATAAGAAATTCGAGTATTTATTTAGACAATTCGCTGGAACTTACGCCACAGAGCTGCCATCATACCTCCCCATAGTGGCAGAAGAAGTATCAAAACCCTCATTACAAGTTGTCACATGTTAGCTGTGTTTTTTTATATACCTGGGGCAAAGGATATTGATAATTTTATCTTACGTATATTATACACCGTGTTTTTATTGAATTCCGTTAAATTTAATAGGCTGCTTGGTACGTTAATTGGAGCTACCTGGTATAATATTGCTTTTAGTCGTGCTTTAATTCGAAAAAAAAAATGTTTTTTTCGTTTACATACATAATAAATGAAATGGTAAGTGTGAGAGAACCTTAAGAATAAGATCTCAGGTGACTGACGGCACATGTCAAAATAAGTAACATTAGGTTGTAATAAAGGTTGCAATACACTTGTTCAGTCATTAAACTTATTTTTTTAATAACTCAATAACAGTAAGAGTTAAGATACTAGTTTCTTAGACAAATTGATTATTTTTTACGTAAATAAGCTTTCCTTTAATTTAACGGAAATCAATAAAAACACGGTGTATGTATCCGGGATCGTGAAACAGGCCTTAAGTCTAGTTACCTTAATAGCGACATCGACATCAAACTCAATAATCTTGTCCTTGGAGTTGATAAACTCCTTCAATTTCCCCTGTTGGCCGTGCTGATCCAACTTGACGTAACAAGTCAGCAGCAGTGTCGTGTGGTCTTCCGTAGCACCACCTATTGAGGAAAAGTTATTAATCTTCGTCCAGCAGCAAAATTGCATGGATACATTATGATTAGTGATTGGACCTATGGCGGAACCTTAAAAATGTACTTGGGAGCTAAGAAAAATACGAATATTAATGAAAAATCGGTTTCCAATTTTATTGCCTATCTCGGCATCTGGAACTTAAAGTGTTTGGGCGTGTAGACATTTTTTTTGGAGTGTATATGTTATGGATGTATATGCTGTTTCATGACCACTTGACAAGTTTTGTTAAAGTTTTGCAAGTTCCGATCGCTAATTATGTTCCTTTACGAGTATACTGTGTCGCTATATCTAACTACGATACCAGAGTAGGTACGTAGCGAAGTAGCCGATCGCTAACGCTCAGTTAAGGTATCATAGTTTTTTCTCGCTGTCGGTTGAATATTCAGCGTTCATACGGAGGTTTTATTTCATATTTGCCGTCTCGGCAAGTACCGTTACAGGAGATGATCCTAAATCCCTGTAAATAAAAGAGAACTAAATATAAAACATTACATTAAAAAAAATATCTAAAATACCAACTTACCTTTCTTATGTAGTTCTTCTAAGTATAAAACTAGGGGTTCTAAGTGGCGAGACTCCAAGTATTTTCTTATGACGTATGATGTCTCCAGCCAACCTATCGTTTTGATATATTGCTCTATAGCACCTTTTAGGTCACCCTGTAAAAGACAAAACGTGCCATTACTTATATTCAATTTTGCACAGGTACTCGTAGCTGTCATATTGTTTGACATAATTTGTCAAATCTATTTTTTAACTGGTTAATGCTATTTGCAATATTTGAATATTTGTTACAGTCAAGTGCAAAAATAAGTATCGAAAGAATCCGCTCATAAATATGTTACGACGTTCTTATTACACAGAATTAGGCACTGGTCTCACCGCGAGCTACTAAGCTATGAACTATCGGCTATAAACACGAACAAAAGATACGCACTCCCGTATAAATAAAAGAGACACGGCTATACTCGCCCGGCGGTGATAGCTGATAGCTGGGCGAGTATCGCCGTGTCTCTTTTATTTACATGGCAGTGCGTATCTTTTATTCGTGTTTATAGCTGATAGTTCATAGCTTAGTAGCTCGCGGTGAGACTAGTGCCTTAGAGTGCACTGGGACATATTTTTGAACATTTTTGTGTACACCATATTTTGTCTTTGACTGTACGACATTGTGGGAATATTTGATTGTTCAAATAAATATTTACCTCAAGGCAAATAAACATTAAAAAATGCCGTATAGCCAAAGAATTATACTATATTAAATATCTAAATTCAATTTATACTGATTGTGGAAAATTTACATAAACTACAACAGACAACAACTTTTCATATAGGTTCAAATTGAGGGTTATCTAGCGTAAAATGACAAGTTCAATTCACCTTGGCATACAAATGATCACCATATTGCTTGTATATTTCCGTGAGCCCAACAGCATCATACTGCTGCCCGCTCGCTATCCTTATCGCCACGTCGTAAAGGTTCTTTTTGAATAACAGCCACAGCTTCGATTGCAGATCCTTTTCAGCTAGGTATATCATCTCCTTCTTTTTCGTGAGGATGTAGAACGACCCCCATTCCGTTAGGACGGCATCGATTTCTGTAAAAATAAAATATATGGTAGATAGCCCAAAGCCTACGGTAGCTGCTTACAATTAGGTAAGCCATATTTTTGTTCACCACCAACGTGGTAGAAAAAATATCGTGTTCGTACTATTTGATATTTTACACCAATGACCTTGAATTTTGCTACTAAAATTCTGCAAATTAAAGAATTGCGGTTTAAAGTTAATTTTCCGTGTACTTTTCAATGTGATTAAATATTTCTTGTTAAAAGTATATTCGTTTATCGACAGGAAACAAGTCTAAATAAATATGAAACCGACGGAATATATTCAACATTCAGGATAAGCAAAACAGAAACGTAACTTAAATAATCGACCAAAAGTCGGTGACTTAAGGGTTAAATGGTAAGCTAATCAGCCGGCAAAGGTGCAGATGACATCCTGCCTTGACTCCGATGGCTTTGATGATTTCTTACATGAAACCTATTTCAGCAGGGTTATTTTTCTTCAACACCTTAAGAAAACATCTTGAAATTATCTCGACTAAAGTTGGTAAATGTCACCACCTCTCATTATACTAGACTCCAGAAAGCGATTCGGAGCCAATTGAATGATTAAGAATAGAATTACTTCCCTATTGTAAAGCATTTATTCTATTCTATTGACTAACCTTCAAAAATCTTGGAAAACACGATGAAGCCATTGGATAGGTGTAAACACATATTGGCTGTCCTTACGGTCACAGCTGATCCAAAATTGGATATATACTCTTAGGTGCTCGAGAAAATCGCCAGAAATCGACGTCAAAAGCTAAGGGAATCAAAAATGAAAGCTGATGGTGCAGGAGTGGTGATTTGATCCATTTCTTTATTCCTCTTTTCCTCCAATCGAATTTCCTATTGATTGATTCATCACAGAGTTACTCCCCTATACTCAAACAAAAGAAAAATAGATGCTTATCTATTCTACCGACTAACCTTCAAAAGTCTTGGAAAACACGATGAACTTGTTCTGTATGTCGAGTATGGTGAGATGATGGGCGCCGCCGTGTTTGGACTCTGTAGTCGTGATGACGAGGTAGCTGTGGAACCAGTTCAGGCGAACCTTCTCGCCCTCGATGGCGTAGCATGGACCCCGGCCTTCGCTTGTGTAGCAGAATATAGCCTGGAAATAATTGAGATGAAATATTTTTGTAGAAAATAAATCAGACCAAAGTTAGGGCTACAGGATAGAGTAATCGACGTGAAGTCAAGAAACTCAACTGTGGAGACTACCCGAAAGAACGCTTCTCACCAATGTAATAGAAGAAGTGTTATTTTACAGTAGTACATTTTTGACAGGCATGTATGCATGAGGCATAGCACATGATGTCACCGCAGGATAGACTATCCGTCTCTTTTTTATTAATATAGTTAGTAAAATACGGGTAGTCTATCTCGCTGCGATATACTGTCGCACCAATCATATGCTAAGCATATTGATCAAGAAGTCATGGTGTGATTAAACTTTCGCCTGACAACGATCCTGACCTGATAGTTTAACATTAAATCTTTTAGAATTTTTAAATCTTTATCAACTTGAGTGAGTGATAGGGTGCTTCTTATTTTTGCAATTTTGTAGGATGTTCGCACCAATAAAGGAGCTCTTTGCTCTCCCGGTAGCAGTTTTCTATGGGGGACTCTCTCATTTTGTTATTTGATGAGTAAACCATATTTGTTTTTCTTTTTCAATTAGGTATTATAAACGAAAATTAGGGGTCGCTACCAAAGTAATAAAAACTACTAATCCTTTTTCCTTTCTTGAACTTCGTGCTTCGGTAGCGACCCCTAAATTTGTTTATAATAATTGAAAAAAAAAACAAATATGGTTTACTTATCAAATAACAAAATGAGAGGGTGCCCCATAGAAAATTGCAATCGCGAGAGCAAAGAGCTCCTATATTGGTTCGAACATCCTACAAAATTGCTAAAATAAGAAGCACCCTAGTGAGTGAGCTACAATCCCGTGCAGTAATAACAAGTAATAAGTAAACGTAGAGTCAGGTGAAATGATCTATTTCAACCTCGAATTCGAAAATTGTTTAAGTGAAATGGGTGTTCGGCAAGTCCATTTAGTATTGAAGTGACTCACGCCGTCACCGTCAGTAGCCACGCTGTCGAGCGTGACGCAGCGCTCTGTGCCCAGCCAGTAGACTAGTATGGAGGCGCGGGATACTACGAACAGCTTGTCTACGCCGAACAGAACAGGGTGCTTAGCCAAGTTGCCATTGATTTAGAATATATAAGTGGATCCCCAAACAGCTCAAAAAAATGGCCCCAAAAAATGGGCTGCAGAAGTAAATATTGCGGTCCTTTTGCTCCGCTATTCAGTTCTGACAGTTGACATTTGGTCACCTTACGGTATAGCATCATTATTCCTTAAACATAAAAAGTTTCTACTATTTTGCGGTGTTGTTCGCAAATTTGACACTTATTGCTCAATTCACAAAGTTTTTTATTCTTTGAGTTTTTTTTATTATAGTTTATTGCAAGTGAGCGTTATTAGCTTCAACTGAAACATGATAGAAATGACTTTTAGTGCCACTTTTCTTGGTTTTTTTGTTTGGCTCTGTGCGTCCATTTATTATTTAATGTCATTGCAAGTTGCCAATCGCTAGCGCTTCATCGTTAATCGCAGCTAACTGTCTTTGTCGCACTAATATGAAAGAGTGACAGAGAGGGAAAACTACGTTACGCTACTAAGCGCTAGCGATTGGCATGTTGGCTAAGCACCCAGTTCCTCCTCGCACTCGTATTAATATTGAAGTGACTCACGTCGTCAGTGGCCACGGTGAGGCCGCGGTCGGCCAGCACGGAGCACCCGGCCGCGGCTCCCTTGCTGTCGAGCGTGACGCAGCGCTCTGTGCCCAGCCAGTAGACTAGTATGGAGGCGCGGGATACTACGAACAGTTTGTCTACGCCGAACAGAATAATACCTCGCACTCGTATTAATATTGAAGTGACTCACGTCGTCAGTGGCCAGAAAAAAAACAAATATGGTTTACTTATCAAATAACAAAATGAGAGGGTGCCCCATAGAAAATTGCAATCGGGAGAGCAAAGAGCTCCTATATTGGTTCGAACATCCTACAAAATTGCAAAAATAAGAAGTAATAAGTAAACGTAGAGTGAGGTGAAATCATCTATTCCAACCTCGAATTCGAAAATTGTTCAAGTGAAATGGGCGTTCGGCAAGTCCATCTAGTATTGAAGTGACTCACGTCGCTCTGTGCCCAGCCAGTAGACTAGTATGGAGGCGGGATACTACGAACAGTTTGTCTACGCCGAACAGAACAATTCCTCGCACTCGTATTAATATTGAAGTGACTCACGTCGTCAGTGGCCACGGTGAGGCCGCGGCTCCCTTGCTGTCGAGCGTGACGCAGCGCTCTGTGCCCAGCCAGTAGACTAGTATGGAGGCGCGGGATACTACGAACAGTTTGTCTACGCCGAACAGAACCTCCTCGCACTCGTATTAATATTGAAGTGACTCACGTCGTCAGTGGCCACGGTGAGGCCGCGGTCGGCCAGCACGGAGCACCCGGCCGCGGCTCCCTTGCTGTCGAGCGTGACGCAGCGCTCTGTGCCCAGCCAGTAGACTAGTATGGAGGCGCGGGATACTACGAACAGCTTGTCTGCGCCGCTGGACAGATAAAAATGGGTCATACTGAGCATCTTTTAGCATGGGTCTAACCCCGAAAACGATAAAAAAAGACTATAATACATATTGGTTCTGTAAGCTCGACATTTAGTGATGTTTTTTTTTGCGATTTCAGTGTTCGTCCTTCGATATGGCTTATATACAGGCTAGCCAAAAATAAATGCATCACTGCTGCTAGTGAGTATCACTGGCAGAGGATTTTTAAAATAATTTGAGGTTTCATAGTGCTAAGTAGTACCTAGTGAAAATCTTTTAAATCAGTATACCGATGATTGTTTTTACCTACTCGAAATAAAGTTGACTTTAGTTTCTCAGATTTTTTTTTACGAATTTATTTTCAAAACTACAATTTATGTACATAGATTAAATCTAACTAATCTACTTAACCTAACCTATATCTAAGATTGGCCCTAGTGGCATTGTACCGAGGATGCTGGCGGCATTTCCTCGCTGTATCGCAATACTGATGCGTTGTGAGAGGAAGTCGCCAGCTCTTCGGTCTTTAGTTACATCAACCAGACGTTTCGCGATCTCAGCAAACAATTTGCGTGCGCTGGGGCCCCATGAACCTAAAGTTTCTACGCCAAACGGTACAAAATCGTACTCTTCGTGTCTCAGATTAATGTTACGAGACAAAACAAAAGCAACTCTGTTCTAATTAAATATAATTTGAATGTGGTGAGGGAGATTACCTATGAAATTGGTGTTGTGTATGTAGAATTTTGTGAAGTCTTTTTTCATACAATGAAATCCGTGTTATTTTTTTGATGTCAATATCAAAATAAACCAAATTTTGCCAGTAATATAAGACACGACTATGCGTGTTTTTTATATCTTTAGGTAATTAATTGAATTAGGCGTTACTTTGCGGAAGTCCCGGCCGTGCCGTCCGTTGCCGGACACCAGACCGACAACATCGTCAACTCCTGATGATGCCTCGTAGAGAGGCGAAACACGTGTCGAGTATAGTGTTATTGGTGGTTTGTTTTAGTTATTTGCGTATTTATTTTTGCGGCGGGAGGGTGGTAAAAATAATTGCATGCAAAAAATACGCAAGTAATTATAGCGGGTTACACTAATTAACTACACATTCTGTATCGCGGAAGAGCAAAGCAATATTGTTCATCCTTTTATATCTTTATTTTATAAAACAAGGTACTATCATACATTTATATCTATTCGAAACAACCTTTGTTACTCTATCTGTCTGCAAAAATCTATGTTACTCTTTAGACAATAAAATTAGGGACCAACTAAAGTATGGCCAATATTTAAATATGTTTCTAGTTTAGAAGCTCTGGTATCTTCTGCAAGTTTAGGCTGTGCTTACCTGAAGGCAAGACCGGTAATGGGGCTGGTCCCGGAGTCCATCAGGGTCTTCATCTTGCCAGAGCGCTGACGAGCGATGTCACCCCGGTACAGCGTCACTGACCCATCTTGGAAGCCCACAGCGAGAAGGTTCTAGACATACAATAGTACGTTACTATAGAGGCCGAGACGAAAGGGGTTGGCGGCCGAAGACATATTTCCGGCTGAGGTATGTATAAACATGCTATGAAATAAACAACAAAACCATAAATTTCATTACATAGTGGCAGAATGTCATGAATTCATGATGCCTGTGCCACAAATTTATGTAGAATGAAATTAAAAAAAAAACGGCCAAGAGCATGTCGGGCCATGCTCAGTGTAGGGTTCCGTAGGTAGGTCGTATCTTAACACGGACTTCGAAAAATATTTCAGAGACATTTTCTCGGATGGCTTTTAATTTTTTTTGTGTGGTACGGGATCATCGCGTTCTGCCACACTAAAATGTAACTACTGCTGCCTTTAAAATTAAATTTATCAATGAGAACGCATTATTTATAAAAATAAATTCAGCAATAATTTGTAATAACATGTTTTATTTACTGTTAAATATACAAGTTACATTGCACTGCGATCACGTTTGGTGTGTGGAGACTTTAATGCAGCGTTTTTATTTTTTACATGTTTTGCCCTGGCCACTAAGAAGGAACTATTAAAAAAAATAAACAAAACTCGATTTGAATTTCATTATAGCCATCACTTTTATTCCGTTACCGAAGAAAGGGATAGATATAAAATATGTCGATTCGTCAATCGACTCTGAAATCTTCATAGTAGGCCCCCAAAAAGCGGGAATGAAACGAAAAACTCGTTCAGATGCAAAAAAAAAGTCGTAGTTATTCAAAAACGGCAGGGCCGATTACCTTTGAAATAGTTTTATTTTGAAGTATTGTATAAGCCCACTATTCATGATATATTTTTATATTTGTTGGACCTACGAGTATAAAAAAAAACAACATCTATTCCTAAAGTAATGGTTCTAAAAATAAATAAACCAAGAAATATTAAATTCGCTTAATTATTTTGGCAGTTCATTTGACATTAAGCCACAGGGCTGCCATCTCACCGCCACATAGTGGCAGAAAAAGTTAAAAAACCTTCATTCCCACATGTATTAAAGGTGTACCTTATTCTCGTGCACCGCGAGCGCAGTGGCGGGGGTCGAGCGCATGTGCGAGGGCACGGCGCGAGACACACGCACGCAGGTAGGGTTGTCATGGCGGTCACGGCGGGACCAGTCCCATACTTTTATTAATGGCGTCCCCGCTTCATCCTCCTACGAAGATAATTGTACTAAGATGTAGATTGCAGTAATTTTTGTACAGAACTTCTATTTAATAAATTTAAAAGAACTTAAATGAGTAACGTTTTGACAGTTCGTAAAAAGATGCTGATTTGACTTGCCAGTCTATTATGTATTATGCCTATTATGTATCTAATTAAATTATCTGTGTTCACTTGTTTGTCAGCGTGGTCGCCTTGTCGGCTAGTGTACGTACAGTCGAGTGCATTAATATATAGACACATTTCTAAGGGATCAGTATGGAGAAGTGTTATATTAATGCCCTTGACTGTACCTGGTGGGTCACAACGGAAGAACAGCGCTGGCCTAGCCAGCTACATGCTGAGTTGTAACCCTTTTGTGGCAAGCTGTTGTTGTGTACTTATTTGTAAATGTGTATATGTCTATCGTGCTTGTCATAAATAAATGTTATTTAATTTCATTTCATTTATTGCTGACGCCGGGAAACCAAACTTAGGCTGCGTAGGTATGCGTAGGCCGAGTTAGCAAATAGAGATACAAAGCCTGGTAAGTTTGGTTTCCAGGTGAAGCAACTATAGTGCTTTTCTCAAATTTGCAATGAAATAAAAATCGGAACTCAATTTCGCAATACACAAACAAATAAATTAAAGAACGAAATGAATTAACAATATTAAAAAAATATACATTACTCTTTTTTTTTAATGTTTAAGAATCTTTTACCCGGTGACATTGACATTTATTTGTATGTTTTTTTTGTTTACGGTGAAATGCCGAGATTGTCTATCACTTTGCAAGTTACTTTACTTTTTAAAGCAGGTAACTTCCGTTACTTAGCAGGACTCATTCAGTTATCGAACCAGCAACATGGTATTTCCTAGTCCAATTTGACTTACGTAATGTCAACATTTCATTGCAAGTTTGAGAAAGTCTTCTACTAGCTTCTTATCAGGAAGATAAAGGTGTGAATAGGGACTTATGGTATTCCCATAATTAGAAACTAAAATTTAAGTAAAAGGCATATCTATGTATTTGTTCAAGTGGAAACCCTTAAGCCCCTATGTTTTTAATGACAAATCTAATTCTTTTCAAATATACTACCCAAGTATTTAAGAACTGAGTTACTGACAGTACATAACTGAGAAAACTTTCAAGTAAACTAACCACATCACATCAAACTCGTAGTAGTTAATTATTTATAGAGCAAGCATTAATATTTGAATTTATCATATAGGAACTCCCTACTTGTAAGAAAATTTACCCCATGGTTTCCTATGTCCTCAAATTATATACCGTGTTTTTTTGAATTCCGTTAAATTTAACAGGCTGCTTGGTACGTTAATTGGAGCTACCTGGTATATTGCTTTTAGTCGAATTCGGAAAAAAAAATATTTCGTTTTCATACATAATAAATGAAATGGTAAGTATGAGAGAACCTTAAGAATAAGATTTCAGGTACCTGGCACATGTCAAAATAAGTTTCATTAGGATGTAATAAAGGTTGCAATACACTTGTTCAGTCATTAAACTTATTTTTTTAATAACTCAATAACAGTAAGAGTTAAGATACTAGTTTCTTAGACAAATTGGTTATTTTGGACCTAAATAAGCTTCCCTTTAATTTAACGGAAATCAATAAAAACACGTTGTATATCAGAACTTACCCCAATAGTAACAAGCAATGGATCATGAGGCAACTGCTGAGCGAGAGTCACAGTCAGTTCATATGCCTTGAAGAAAGTGACCTTCCAGGCTCGGGTCACCAGGTGCGCCCAGCCGGAGCTGTCACATAGCACCACGTGGGAGTTGCCGCTTGTGGTTGCAGTAATAGTTGTATCCTACAAACATTCAATATCAAACTAGAAATAATAAATAAACTTTATTAAGCAAAATAAATCAATTCCACAAATTAATATTCACAACACAGGCCTCGTCAGATAGGTACAGACATGATCAGCAACAAATATCGTCATTTCCTACAAAGCAATAAAGTAATCCGAAACAGGCTTCATCCTTTTCACTTATCCTAGTATATAGTCACCAAAACAATTAAACCAAACCGCCCCGATTTATCAATCAATGGTGGTTTCAAAAATGGTTAATCTTTTGATTGCTGCACTACCAAGGAGATGCACATAGGATTAATTAAATTCTTATTTGGTTCCAGGATGTATGTCTATAGTGATATCAGAAATAAAATATAAAATGAATTTTATGAATGTACAATAAATTAGGGGACATAAAGCTGTCCAATGATAAATACTGGTTAAGCTATATTATAGCTTAGTATTAAGATTAAATTTGTGCATTTACCTGTAAATTTTCTGCCACTTTTCCATTGTCAATGTTATTGTGTGTATCAAAAAATGTAAAACGACGCCACTAAAAACACAAAATAAGATTAGTTCACTAGATATATTTTTAAGTACAAAGCAATTTAACTCATAATATCACGGATTATCTTGCCTTTACACTGAAATAATAATAACTTTAATGAGTGCTCATTAGCAAAAGCGGGCGTAATCGTTTTGGTTGATTTGGCCCGATTCTATGTTAACAAAACAATTCGTGATTCATCACTATCTACAGCCGCAGCCAAACGTAAATTCTGAAAAATGTTCACCGTACCTCCAAGAACGCCATGGTGTTTGTTTAGAACTAAATTCTTAGCATTATATTGTTAGCATAATTATTTTTATGACGAAAAATTAATTTCTGTGTATCCTCGTCGAAGAGCCTTATCAACAAACTGTCACTGTCAGTGTCAAAACTATAATTGTCATTCTACGACGTTCGAGGCATAATTTTAACCGTTTTACATGTCAGATATTTTAAACCGTAGATTTTATTATAGCGACGCGACGAAATTATCTTGATAAATCAGTCGAAAAAATACCATAATAGCAAGATATCAATGAAAGCTACCTTTTTATGCACGAGTATTTATTAAAATGTTTCAAATACCTAAATGTTGCAGCAACGATTGCATACTATAATATACTATTCAACAAAATCTTGGTTTTCGTGTAACACCAATGCTGTCACACCCAATCACACAACTTTAAAGCGAGATAGCCTTAAATTTTGCTAGATTATACAGACCAACAATCTCTGTCAATACAACAATTTAAAAAAATGTAGGCGCATCGTTGATTTTGTAAGGTCAAAACGCTCAGATGCACTCTTGTACTTACAGTATAGTGTGCTTTTTGATGAACTAGGAAATGATTAGCCTTTTAAATGCCTACCCTCTCGCATCAACATGTGACATACACGCCAGTATCTCTAATAAAGAACAACGAAAATAAATCTTATCTCCTAGTAAGTAAAGCAGTAGTTACTTTAACAGCTTACTCGATGACCACTTTAGTTGCTGTTGGCGTGGTAGGCAAGATAACACACGACCACCTTATTGGTTCTTGGCGTTCAAAGGGTTAAAACAGACATTTGAATAATTTCATGTTGGGTGTTAATTATTTATTAAAAATAGGTAACGCGTGAACACCATCATGTTTTTACATTTTTTTACTACTACTACACATTTTTTTCACCTTCATACACTCGCGTTAAAACTTCATCAAAGGGTAAACAAGTTTGTGATATTTAGTATTTTACTCGTCATCGGTATCGGCATCTTGACTTTATCATCGATGTTCGCAAGGATGTGAGTGTACAATTTGTGCTGAGTTTTCTTCTTAACCACGTAATCAAGCGTCGATAAACCGTCTTCCCTAAAATATCTCGCCGCTTGTGGCAAGAGCATCTTGCTGTAAAAACGGTATTAATTAGTATCAGGCCTACTACCGCGAAAATCGAAATTCGTAAATTTCGAGGATTTCTCTCAGTCACTCCAACGAAGGCGTCATTAGAGTGAGAGAGACAAATCCTCGAAATTTACGAATCTCGATTTTCGCGGTAGCGCCGCTGAATTTGTAGTCTTACCCCCTTCATTCATAAACGTCTTTTAACTTAATTGTTTGTCCTTTTCACTCTTATCAATATGTATATAAGACCGAAAGGGACAATACTTAGCGGCTTGTTAAGTGAGGAGACATTTATGAATAAGGGGGTACATGATTGGTGCGAGACTTGTCATCTTGTCGTAAGATATAATATATTATGTTATTTGCAAGTTAATAGTACATTGTGCATCAAGGGAGGTAAGTACGGAATTACTAACGAGAGTATTAGAAGCCCGACGCCGTCAGGCGGAGGGCTTTTATGACTCGAGTTAGTATTCCGCTTACCGACCGTGATGCATACAATGTTTTTCATCACACTTGCCGACAAAAAAATAAATATTAAGACATAACATTATTAAATGGCGTACTGACATTTCTATTACTCCCTAGGGAATTTCACTTTTCTATTACTCCCGCTGCGCGCGCAAACAATGGCGCGCTTAGGCAGCAAGTGTGATGAAAATAAACTTTAAAACAGCAAGTTGTTAGGTGTGAAATTGGTTGCCTGTAAATTAATAGATTTCTTTTTTTGTTTTGTTTAATTCTTATACATTATCATTAAAACTCGTGTTACGACTTATAATATTGGACACAGTGTATTTGCGCTGCGCGCACACTGCTAGGTTCCGGCAGAATACCAGCGCCGCAGCAGCAATGCTGTAGCAAATGCTGAGTCGGCGCCTTTTTGTTACGATGTCGTGACAATAAATTAGTAGGTAATTAGTTAATAGTTTGTAATTAGTTCAGTTTACATATTGTTATGGCATGTTTCAATAAAGTCTGCATCATAAAATAGGGACTGATAGTTGTTTTGTTTTACTTACGCGTCTGGGTTAGCTATTGCTCCCTTGTGAAACAGCATAGTATATCTAGATACGGACATGTTGTAACGTAAGATTTTAAACTTCTTCTTCATCAACCTGTAATAATATATTTTATTTATAGGTTCGGAGTTAGAAAATAACGTAAAATTGGCAATATCTCGAAAACCGTCCAACTTTTACTAAGGTCATGTTATGTTGGTTAGGTACCTCTTGGGTCGACCTACCTCGGGTGTCAGGGTGATCCATTATTTATGGGACACCCTGTATATAATAGATAGATACATATAGATAAATTATAAATATTAGATGTCATATACCAAAGAAAAACGACCAAGATCACCTATGTCCGAGGTGGGGATCGAACCCACGTACTCAGCGGCCGAGGGGTACAGGCATCAGCCGCGAAAGCTGAGTACGTGGGTTCGATCCCCACCTCGGACATAGGTGATCTTGGTCGTTTTTCTTTGGTATATGACATCTAATATTTATAATTTATATATGTAGTATTAAGTAGTGTGACTACTGGAGAAAAATTAAAAGTACAAATCAAAATATTTAGTTAATAAATAATTTAATTTGTACTTTCGCAATATGTTCTACATATAGATACTTAAATACATAGACAGCTATGACCAAGGAACACATATTTGTGATAAATAAATACACAAATAACGCCCTCGCCGGGATTCGAACCCGGAACCTCCAGCTTCGTAGGCAGGGCCACTACCAACTAGGCTACGGAGGCTGACAAACGGGAGGGATGACTTAAATGTATCATTTTTATAACAGAAATCCCGCCTCGTGCGGACGCCGCGCTAGTGCGACGTAATGTTTTATGAAAATCCTTGATTGCCCTAGGGCGTAATGACGCATCTACGGCGCGCATCGCCGCAGCGCATTGGCGCACTTACCGACCAGGATGCTTAGCCAAGTTGCCAATCGCTAGCGCTTGGTAGCGTATCGTAGTTTTCCCTCTCTGTCACTCTTGCATATTAGTGCGACAAAGACAGTTACCTGCCTTTCGCTTACGATTGACGTTTAAGCGCTAGCGATTGGCAACTTGTCTAAGCACCCAGGTGTGATGAAAAGGCTGTTACGAGTAGGTAGATACGAGAAATGTATTACCTTATTGCCATATCGTCGTCTTCGCTGCCCCAGCCCCAATAACGATTTGAGAAGCCATTGACTTTATGAATTTGTTTAACCGTGACACTAGATACACCGCCAAATAAACTTTCATACGGTAATCTGAAAGCAATAAATAGCCTCATTTAAATATATCGACATCATCATCATCATAGCTGACAAGTAGGCCAAGCTACACATAAGCCTCCTTCAGGGCCAAATTTATCTTTCATTAGCGGCGTTATTGCTGTTATTGTCATACTTAGGCACTGGTCTCACCGCGAGCTACTAAGCTATGAACTATGAGCTATAAACACGAGCAAAAGATACTCGCCCAGCTATCAGCTATCTATCACCGCCGGGCGAGTATCGCCGTGTCTCTTTTATTTGCACGGGTGTGCGTATCTTTTGTCCGTGTTTATAGCCGATAGTTCATAGCTTAGTAGCTCGCGGTGAGACCAGTACCTTAGGAGGCGGATTGGCGATCGCAGTCATATAAGGTTAGGGTTATAATAAGGTGTACCTACTTTTAACCCTCTGCCATTGACGTGATCACCTGACGTGAAATTATTTAATCTTGTTATCAACATCGACACTAATGTGTCGATCTTGACAGAGCTTAGCCTTAGCAGCGCCTCTTTACAATATGTCTCCAAACTTCTTAAGAACTGGGCACAATCGGGCACATAGTGCGCGTATCACTCCAACGAAGGCATTGTTGGAGAGACAGCTCGAAATTGACGATATTCGAAGGATTACGTTACGTCTCACTTGAAATTCAGAGTGTCGATGGCCGCAGATAAATGGCGCGGTTGTTCCGAGCAGGTGTACGGGTTGCGTCGGTCCAGAGGTAGTAGATCGACATCGTGGAACACGTAGCACTGCCAGTCTGCGCACTTCTGGCTCTCCACGACTCCCACGTTTAAGAGCCTGCCGCGGTTGAAAGGCTGAGTCCCTAGTGATAATCAACGGCTATTAATTTTGTTGAGTCAATTAGCATTCACAGTGTAAGTATGATGCAAGAACTGCGCAAAATGAGAGATATAGGACCTGTTTCTGAAACGCTGTAATACAAGTTATACAAGTGGAAGTTTCTTTTCCACACTATTAATTAAATTAGATAGGGACTTCCACTTGTATAACAACCTTTTGAGAAATAGGCCCGTGGACGTATTCTTTGATAGCAACACTTGGGACGACGTAGTATTCAACCTTGACAAATGAAGCAAATGCTATTTCGGAGGATTGTACTTTATACTATGCATCGCATTCTTGACAATGCTTTCGCTGACCGTAAATTACGAGGGAGTCCTTTCTAAGGCCGGCCTTATACATCCGGAATCAGAATATGAATTAATACTCTTAGGCCGGCCTTATACATCCGCAATCAGAGTATGAATTCATATTATGAATACTTACTTCATATTATGAATACATCCGGAATCAGAGTATGAATTCATATTATGAATACTTACTCTGATTCTGGATGTATAAGGCCGGCCTAAGAGTATTAATTCATATTCTGATTCCGGATGTATAAGGCCGGACGGATGGCGGGAGTTCTTTCTAAGATGGATGGTAGCTTTTTCTAGGACGTAAGTATGGGAATTCATTCCAAGACGGGTAGGAGTTCTTTCTACGACGGCAGCTCTTTCTAAGACGGACGGGAGTTTTTTATGACGTATAGGAATTCATTCTAAGACGGGTAGGAGTTAATTCTAAGACGGCCGGAGATCTTTCTAAAACGGGTGGGAGTTCTTTCTAAGACATATGGGAGTTTTTTAAGGCTCATGGGAGTCCGCAATTATACAGGGTGTTTTTTTTTCGACCGTTCAAATTCTACGTAGTGAATGTGTAGGTCATACTCACCAACTTTTACTATGGGGACAAAGTGGAAATCGCGAAAAAAAAATCAGCTGTTTCATACATTTCGGCCGGCGTAATGCCGCTTCACTACAGTAGAGGCATCGTAAGAAGTCGTTTTTGACGTTTGTTTGCACATGAAGTTCTGTAAAAATTTGACAGTTGGTATAATGGAGCAAATGTCAAACTTCATTGTTGCCTGAACGGAATAGTGATGTTACTGCTGTTGCTGCAATTTACCGATACCGTCAACCGGGGTCAATGGGGACAATTTTGAACTTTGAGTAAGATTTTAACGAAATATTTCCATGAACGAGCTCAATGTTATGGTTTCAAAACTTTAATCTTATGTTAGAGATCCTATTTATGATAGTTTTATTACGATAGAATCAATCTAAACCCCCTTTTTTTCAAAAAAACCGGCCGTCCCTATTCAGGCTGCATACGGGGTCAATAGCAACGAATAAGGGACCAATAGGGAAAAATGGCTAGGGTTGTCACAAAAATAATAAGCTTACAGGTACGTACCTAGGTACCTTTCTACCCAGTAAGTAGGTATTGCAAAACTTACAATAACTATGGAAATAGGATGGCATATGATTCATATGAATAAAAATACCTGCATTTAACAAAGCTTTTATTTATAATGTACTTGTGGGTAATCACTGTAGGTAATCATTCATAATCATCATCATCATCATCAGCCTATGATAGTCCACTGTTGGACGCAGGCCTCTCCTATTAACTATGCGTATAGACACATTAGGAGGTAAATGCCCATAATCGCCACGCTGGGCAAGCGGATTGGCGATCGCAGTAATGTGTCCACTATGATGACGCTGCTGCCCATCATCAATCTTTTATCAAATAATGGTCAGTGACACTCATAATACGGGTAACAAAAATTGTTTAATAATTTGTAGCAAATAAAAACACCTTCTAAAACAACAAGTTATAATAACAAGGCTGAGCTGCCAAAATTAATACAAGAAAGTAATATAATATGGGTAAGAGGCGTAGGAACTAATTTTTACGAAAGCAACTGCCTTCAAATTTAGAGGGTAAAAATAACCTAATCAGGATTAATCCGGTTTCCTCACCATGTTTTCCTATACTTAACGTAAAAAAACGAATTACTTAATAAAAAAAACTTAAAGCCAGTGTCAGCAAACCTTCCGAAATTGACTTATTTAAATGTTGGTTAAAGAAGTCAATTGGTTGTTGGTGTTGGTTAAAGTAAGTAAATTGGTAGTAGGTAAGTACCTACTTATGTACTTAAAACACGAAACATATATTCATTTAATCATAAAAAATATATTGGCAGCCCTGTCCCAATACACCCTTTATCGTCCTTATTTGAACTAATTACGTCCCTATTAACTGTCAAAGCCGACCCGATCCACCCCTCAAGCCGTCCCTATCGACCCCCAAAGCGTCCCTATAAACCTCTGTTTTTTCTCAAAACTTCCTTATGTTTTTGTTTTCGCACTTTTGGTATTGAAACAAAGATAATTTCAACTTACCGTGACATAAACACCTACTTTAATACACGGTTAATCGATTTATAACTGCCGGCACTGCTTAACTTGTTTAAAAACATAATTTTTTTAAAGACTCCCGGAGCACATTTGAACGGGTCACTGGCGACGTCAACTTCGAACTGTTAGTTCGACCACCTACCGCTACCTTCATGCCTGTCCAGTGTTGCCATTGGCATCAGTATATAATCTACTTTCATTTGGTAACGCACAAGCAAATGCGTGTGGAGAAGTTTTAAAGATATTATGAAGTAAATGTCGTTTCCGGTTTTTGTCCCTATTCACCTCGCCATCCCTATGCACCCCAGTTGACGGTACGTCAATCGAAATAAATAAGTAAACCTTTTTTTATGGAGGTACGAATAATTGCTATAATAGTAGGTACGCACATATTTTCTAAAAGTTTGTCATGGTTTCGACAGGTCCTCGCGAGCCCGTGTGCCCGGTGGATACGCGGCTTTACAGACTGTGTGGAACTTGACAACCAGATAAATGTCATAATTGTTATTCAATTCAATCTATTTATTCACATAAGCTAGTATTAACACCAAATCACTTACTAGTTACATCATAAAAATAAATAAAAAATTAAAATTATGTTAAAATAATAGTAAGCATATAATAATTACAAATTCAATTATAAAATCACGTATAATTTTATTTTTCGTAGAATAATAATTTATATACCACTACGTTATTAGCACCTAGATGTGCTCTGATTTTAATAAATGGTTTTAGTGAGTTTATATACTGTATTTACGGCATTTCTCTATTTGGCATATCTACATTGCACTCTGAGCTAGCAGCACGCAAGTTTGCCAACGTGGGTTGGGAGTGGTTTGCTATGAATTTTGCTTATAGAGGTCACGTCCTATCCGTCCTATAAAACATCTTACCTAAATGCGACTTTACGTCATTATGACGTCACCGGCTCCAAAGTTTCGCTGCCTGCTAATGATTCTAAGTAAGATTACCAAACACTTTTTAATTCGGATTACCTAACACTTTTTTAATTAAACTTTTTCAATGGCAAGTACCAGATCTAACGCCCTTTCGCACTTGACTGAAAATTTTACGACGGTAAAATCGAGCGTTTCACAACACTATTGTGAGCTGTCAAAAACGACTTCTTACGATGCCGCTACTTTACGTAGAATTTGAACGGTCGAAAAAAAAAACAACCTGTATATCGATGATATCTTCGAGGGTGGTTAAGGGACGGCGCCCTCTCTTTAAGGCTTTTTAAGGCGCTGCTTAAAGTTCTATAAAATATTTATTTTCTTTTTGAGAGACATAATGATATATCATATCATATATTATGTAATTTATGTAGGTACTACCTTCTTGTTCGATTACAAATATGCAATATTCTATCTGTTGGTTCATCAAAAACGGATGCATATGGTTTAAGAATATCTCCAAATGCTTCTTCCGATCTCTGAAACACAAAACGACATATAATTATTAGTATCGATAAACCGGTGTCTTCATCCGATAACCAAGGACTGTATTGTACCTACGAGGTAGCATATTTCCCCCTTATAACTATTATACCTTTGGATGGCACTGATGTGTCGCCAGACAGTGGTAATTTTCTTATGTACCGCCTACACATAATCACTAAACTCAACGAAAAATTACTTCCTGGAAAATTTTCAGTTTCAATCAATTTGTATTTAAAACTGAGGATCTACGTATCTATTCGTCATGAAACTTTTTAAACAATTTAAAAAACAGGCGGTGAGGCCTGATTCGTTCTCAATTTAACAAATTCAAAACCCTAATAAAATATTGACAAATCTGCCAGACACATGGTCTATCGGCATGGTGTGATGGTAGGGAGTACACCCTCCTATTTCTTCGCTCAAAGCTGCTACTGTACTTACTAAAATGAGTAGTTGACTGACCTGTACGGCACTATAATAGCAACTTTGTTCAGAGCAGTTCCCCTGGGTGGGATAAAGTGACCGCCAAGTCGCAAATCCGGATATCTTTTCGCTACCTCTTCTAGATCTATGTCAGGTGTCTTGTTTACTGTCATCGTATAAATTTGATCTGAAACATTGAAAACAATTCAATTTAGATATCAGATATATCGGAGCGGCCAAGGTGCTCAAAAATATCTTAATTAAAGAATTCATAACATGAATTCTAACGCCATAAATAAGAATACCTACCTACCTACTAAGTGTACCTACCTACTTATATACCCTTTATCTACATCCATATCATAAGTTGTCTACAATATGTTTAGCGGCGGTAAGCAAATAGCCTACTTTAAGAAATCTGTACCTGTGGGTGTATCATCATTTTTACTTTACGATATCGGCACCGATATCTTAATCACAATTAAATTTCGAACATTCTGTTAAAAAGAAAAAACACACTTTAATTTCGATTATCGAATTAATCGATTTGTAATTTCATTCACATTAAAATTCATATTCCATACATTCTTCTAAATCTCGAATACTGAGAATCGATTTGAGAATCGATATCGACTCAAGACCTTACCTGGTTTATGAATAAAAAAAAACTAATGTCAGTTCAGTCATTTGTTTTGTTTGAATTGTTTCAAACATCCAACTTTTTTGGACTGTTGACTTGAAAGTTAAATATTATCGAGTTCGTTGTGAAATATTTACACTGAAAAATTATTTATGACGACGAAGACAGTGATGTTGAAATGTGTGAAACACCACCAGAAATCCGGGACGCCGCTACAACCGTGACCAATAATTTGCTGCCACAAAAATAAACATATTGTAGAAAACTTATTATATGCATGTAGATAAAGTTATGTATGCAATTGTTCATAATTCGTCTCATTATGAACCAGTCACATAAAATACTATTTCCCACCCTTCTAGACACAACTCACGATTAATAGCACCACCCTCTCGATTAAATTAAAACTACATTCGTCTGGTCCTTTAAAAATAATTGTAAAATAAATTACCTGAATAAATTAAAAAAGAAGAGAAATTTCATATTTTTGTAAATAAATTACAGAAGCTATTAGTTACTAAAACAGACTATTCTGTGAATGAATACCTAAATGACCAACTGTTACAGTGATTGCCCAGAGAGAAATAAAAATATGAATTAGTATAAGTAAGTTACTTTTAAGATTTGCCAATATTTCCATGCCCTTACGGGGCTCATGTATGATACTTTTATTTTGTAAGATCCTATGTACTAGGTACAGTCCACTCTCGTTATTTCAAACCTGCGATAATTCGAACCTCTCTATAATTCGAAGTTATGACGAGGTCCCTAGAAGATCTCTTGCTATTTCGAAAAAAATCAATACGTTTTTACACACTTGGTAATTCAAACAAAAAAGTAGTAGCTACACAAAACCACGCGTTAATTCGAACTCGTGGGCGTCAAACATTCGACAATTCAAAGTTATGAGATTAAGGAGGCAAGTACCGTACATTTTAGAAAAGTTGCACGAGCATTTGTTGTTAATTGGGCATTTTCGCGAGAAGAGATACAAAAACTTATTTTTCTGAAACAGGTAAATTTTATGTTTTTCCTGCTCAGAATCACGAGCTCTTTCGATCCTACTAGAAGAAAAAAGTGTCCCAACTTTTTGTTTCTATTACGTAACCGTTTTTCAAACATTTTGTACAGCGGTTACAAAGTGGAGAAAAATGTGGGACCATTTTTTTCTTGTACTTTTTTTCTCCTGGTTTGAAAGAACTCGTTATTCTGAGTAGGAAAAACATTAAATTTACCTACCTTAAAATTTTTTTTTTGGATCTCTTGTCGCGAAAATGCCCAATTACATATTTGTTTGCCACTCCGTTAAGTTACTTTTCCGTTGGTAATGTGTACAGATTAAAAGTTTACGTTAGTTATGAGTCCTAGAAAGTATAGATGCTTGACGATTGCTTAAAAATAGGACTTAATCGAAAAAGTGGAAGTAGGTGGGAAGAAAAGTGAAAAAAATGCATTTAATAAATAACAGTTGATTCTTACTTAACACCTCGTACTTTCATTTTTTCTCCCGAATATTTCCGACCATTTGATATTTCAAACTCTCGATAAATCGTAATATTTGGATAGGTCCTTCGAGTTTCGAATTAACGAGAGGCGACTGTACATGAAATAAATAAATTGCTTGATTACTTAGTACTGAAGGGCCTGCAGCCCTACTGCGATCTTTGAAATCCGCAAATTTCGAGAATTTGTCTCTCTTACTCTAATGACGCCTTCGATAGAGAAAAATCCTGGAAATTGACGAATTTCGATTTTCGCGCTACTAAGCCAGGCACGCCATCGCCATACTAATATTATAAGGGTGAAGACACATTTATCAGCATGGGTACGCATTTTGTCTATAGAAAATGTCAGTTTACTATGGGACCGCGTCCAGCTTTCCGTACGCGTACGCATGCTTACACGTTTCGTACTAATCGGCCAATTTCATTAGACAAAATGCGTACGCAAAGTACGCATGCTGATAAATGTGTCTTCACCCTAAGCATTCGACTTTACCAATGGTGCTCCCATATCGGATGTTATTTCTGTCATGTAACGTTATAAAACAATTTATAACACGAACAATGTTATAGAATACTATGTCGAATGTCGACGAGAGAAAGATAGTGTTATATAACATTTTGCAACTACGATTCGGGGGAAACGATATATTATCTACCTTCAGCGACTGGGGTCCAAAATTTCGATGTGTTCGTTAAATTGTGCATTTCCTGTATGTTATCTAACAGTTTATAGGATGATGAAGCATATAAGAAGTTAAAATAAGCATTTTGAATAGCGTTGATAATCGCAGCAGAAACACATAGAAGTGTGAGGATCCGAAAGAGAGCTAGAGCCATTTCATAAAAATGCATATGTAGCTATTGGTAAGTTAGGTACTTTTTGTTACTGTTAATATTAAGACTATCCATAAATAAATATATATATATTATTATGAGGTAAGTTGGTATGAATAAATTATCAATTCCTTAAATCGTCGCTTAGCTTTAGAACACTGATATAATTTATCCGTGTTTGTTTTTGTCAGACTTTATGTCAATATGAAGTGATATGAAGTATATAGGCTATAGACAATATGAAATTCTTATTTGTAGAAAGTTACGTTCAAAAATCAAGATAATAAAGTAAAAAGAGCAAAAATGCCAAAAAAATACCTTATATCGTACGTGGAGAGGCATAAAATATTAACATACCTACATGGCGGTAAGAATAGGTGGGTTAGGTTAGTTATGACCATAGAAAATCATACTTTTCGAGATTTTTAGTTTACTTTGTATCTTGATTAATATAGGTGGTAGGGCTTGATAAATAATAGGTGTTAATAAATTAACAATTATTTATCAGTTGTCACTTGTCACTAAGTTTTGGTAACTAGCGAACATTTTTTTTTTCATGTTTGTCATTCATTAATAAATTATGATTTCACGCATATTCCATGTTCGGAGAAGATATTTTATTGTGATTGGAAAGTTTTATTGGGTAGGTACCTGGGTCGCGTTTTATAAAGTTACAATTTACAATTTCACTGTTTGCCTCTCTTTCTAGCCAATATGTGCGTGCGTTAGAGAGGCAAACAGCGAAATTGTAAATTGTAACTTTATAAAACGCGACCCAGTAGGTACCTACTATAACTGGCTAGGTAGAAATTGCCGAATAAAAAACAAATATGTTCCGTCAATTAATGAAGAGCGAAATGTCATACTGTTGATCAAACGTCATTTTGGTATTCATGCAAGTGAAATCACTAATGCTATGACACACTACAAATAAATAATTATATATTTGCATATCATAGCTTAAGTAAAAGTTTTTTTGCCAAATTTTAAATTCAAACATGCCGAAATACTACAGGTTTAGAGCTACCACACCTACCCGCAAGGCGAGACAAATTAAAGAAAAAGATATTAAGAAGGAAATGCAGAAGTAAGTGGAACCGCTTATGGTGAAATATCAACGTGGAGACTTATGGCTTTCTTGCCTGTATCCTATCGTGTACGGTAAAACCACCCATGGTCCAATACTGCAACTATGGTCCACAATTTCAACTCCTCTAAGGATCAGTTTAACCTTTTGACCGCCGTAGTCTGATATACATATCAGACAATCAATACCCAGCTCGTATCGCCGCAGTCTGATAAATAAGACAATTTTTTTCATGTTTTTCTCAAGATATTCTTTACTTTTACAGAGCTTGCTTTGATTCTTTGCATAAATAAGTCGCAGTAATTATTGATTAAGTAACAGTGAGACTGATCTGTTGATTTTATTATATTTTCTAGATGAAAATAAATGTCAATTATACCATTAGATTATGTATGATTTTACCCCAAGTCTCATAGCCAAAGTCTTATATAAAAGACACTAGTGATGTGACGATGATTGGTATTGGCATATCTACGTCGACTTTCTCATTCGATATTTAGATTTACGACGTAAGATTTATGCATGCGACTGACCTTACTTAGCTAACCTATTTGATCACTTCGATATGTTCTTATAAAATTATGACGTAAGTTGACTAGTACATCGTCTACAATATCGTCCGCTGAAGAATTATTTAGAATTTTAGAAGGAGCGAACGAAAATGAAGATTTCGAATCTGTCATAAAAATAATCTGCCGTAACCAGAATCTGTCCTTAACTAAATCAAGATACCCAATGAGGAGGTAGCCACACCAAGTGTTGATACATTCGCTTCATACGCAATTGCCATGTAGATACTCCTTCGGCAGTTCTAGGTGCACGTTCAGTGTCTGGAAACTTGACTCTCAACACGACATGCCGTGATGGCCTCGCAGTACATGATAGAGTACCTAATCCTTGTCATTGTGATAACATTCACTCTTTGGACATTTTCATTACATGGATGTTTTGACCCTTGGACATTTTGACATATTTGAGTCCTTGGAAGTTTTCAAAGTTGAACTTAGAAATAAATATATTTGAATTGTATTAGGGCCTACCTACCAGGGTTTATCAGTGAAGTCTGTTTTTTATAGATTGTAGAATATTTGAATCGATAAATAAGGGAAGACTCTGTTATCGACATCGTGGTTCATCGGTAAGCCCTACCAAGTCATTGTATTCCGCTATAATAATTAACACAGACTACGCCATCGTCTTAAAAATGAGACCGCATGTGACGTCAAAGATGTAAAATAGAAAATTTTAGTGATGTGGATTACTCGATATTGCAAATTTATGTTCAGTCAACAAAATATATAATATTGGTACTGTTTAGTAGTTTAAACAATTTGAGTACTATCATGTTGACCTTACAATATTTATTTATCAAAAGAATTATAAAATTGTATGATTTATTAAGCCAAACAACGTTGAAATTTTCAGATTCGATACGTTTCTAATGCGATCAATCCTCTCCCTACTAATGCCAACTTATCAACGAAAAAACAATCAAGCCTTCGCCAATGTCTGAAATAGTAGACCGCTCATGACGTCACAGATACGAAATGAGAAATAATAGTGATGTAGCAACGTCCATCAATAAATTTGCATAGCTGGTAAAATTCACAGATTCAAACCATTAATAAAAGGGACGAAACCATAATAAAGACATTTGTAAACGTGATTTAATTATAATAATATAATATTTAATGACAAGGTGGTAAAAAACGAAGTTAATCACAGTAAACTATAAACAATAAAATATTTCATCGTAAGTTATGTGGCAAGCACTACACAGTTTGTTATAACTTAGTATAGGCGGCGACACGGGCACGTCCGATGACATCCCAAGCGGCGTTCAAAAGGTTAATCTGTTTTTGGCTTTATCCAAGTTTTTTTATCATTAATGAGGAACTTTGGCCTATGAACAGCACAATTAATATAATAATTACACCTAATCGAAGATATGTCATTTAGTTTTGGACCATAGTTGAAATGTTGTCTGTGTTGAAAGCTTTTGGACACCTAACTATGAAGTGGTTTAACGGTATTAAATTGGTGGGTCCTAAGACCCATTGAAAATATTGGGTGAAATTGATGTCTGATGCGTTTACTCCACAGCTTGTTTCATATACAATATACATGTGTCTGAAGATGTAGTTCTGGAGCAGCGATTTGAGATCATGTGGTTCTATTAAGAATTTTGTTTGTTTGGCGACTGGTAACTGGCACTATGGCGACAGCCGCCAGTCGCTAACGTTCCTTTTTGACTACTTCTTCAAGCTGTTCTATCTACTTACTTAACCAAAAAATAATCTCGATCTCTTCTCGAGTTCTTCTTACCCCGAAATTTTCTTTCATTGTCATGATTTTTGATTGCTTTTATCGTTTCTTCAAAGATTTTTGCTTCAGTACGAAACTAGTTCGTACGTGTGAATTGGAGAGGTTTTGCAATGACTACACTCTTTTTTTGTTTGCACTTACTATCGTTACTAATTTACACTACGTAACTACAGACTGTCACGAAGAGGGTCAGGTATGATATTATGAACATGAATCTTTATCCACGTTAATCATCATTCATATATTTAGTTAGGTATAGTAAAACCAAACAACTATGGTTATACGCCGCAACTGTGGTCCACAATTTCTACTCCTAATTAACACTTTGAGCGCGGGGAACTCCCGAGGGGAGTTCTCTGTGGGAGGTCCATTTTCGCTACAAAGCGGAAAAATCACGGGATCGGCTACGATTGTAGCGCGTCCGCAATGAAACTGTTAAGCATCAGTCCCAATATTATTTTGGCTTGGTCCAAGTTATTTTATTATTAATGAGGAGTTTTTCCTATGAAGAGCACGTGTAATATAACAGTTACACCTTATGGAAGATATTCGATTAAGGACTGATTTTTCAATAGCCAGTTAACAGTACCTATCTGTCAGTTAAACGCTAGCTCGATCCTGTTTTGACTGAAGACTTTAGAAAAGGATAGTTATAATTTTAACTAACGAATACGTTTATCTGACTATTGAAAAATCAGCCTTAAGTTTAGTACAATTAATTAGCGTTATAGTTAGGTGGTTTTACGGTACTTAGGTAGGCACTCTAAATTAAGCATGTTAATGTTGCCTATAGATTCGACCAGCCCTACAATCTGCCTGAAGAAATCCTGGGTCTGACCCTAGTATGCGCGGCCCCATCCTGGTACCTCCGTCGGACTGCCTGGCGAGAGAGCCCTACCATTGCAGGACCGCTTCGGCAACTATCCTCCGTTGCTGGTCGGGCGGTCTTTATCGTCAAACCGTCGTGGTAGATGGTAACTGAAGCGGCTTATGATGGTCCCATTTTTACCGTTTATCGCGCTCAGTTTCACTCTTGCCAGAACGTGACGGCATCGGCGACAAATGGACGTGCGTAAATCCACAAGACTAACAACAATTTTACCAATTCATTCGTTTGTTTTTAAATTGATGAATCAAAATGTAGCCTAGCCCTATAGGCACTGGTCTCACCGCGAGCTACTAAGCTATGAATTATCGGCTATAAACACGAACAAAAGATACGCACTCCCGTGTAAATAAAAGAGACACGGCGATACTCGCCCGGCGGTGATAGCTGATAGCTCATATTCGCTAATAATTCATAGCTTAGCAGCTCGCGGTGAGACCAGTGCCATAGGTAGATATCTAGATGCTTAAATTCACTTAATTAATATAAGAACATACAAAAGCCTTGGTAACTGATGTTACAGTTTTGTGAATTTACCTGTAGATACTCAAAAACGATCTAATCCACAGAATTTTTTTATTCTAATTAAAACCTTAAATCAAAACAAAAATACTGTTTTTAGAGTGGTAATTAATTCTTATGGAGTGGATCGTTTATTGCGTATCTATGTCCAAATAATAATTGCAAAGTGCCTACCATAGCTGCGGTTGTGAGTTTACACGGACTTAAATGTATCCATCCCTCTATTTTTTTTTAAGTTATCCCTCACTCTTTTTTTGTAACATAGGTATTTTTTATATTATTTATACTCAGAATCGTGAGCGCTTTCCATTTCCTAATAGGAGAAAAAAGTTCCAGACTCCTATCTTTTCACTGTTAGAAAAAAATAACCTAAGATTTACACTAATTTTTCGGTGGTGTATGGAAAAAAAAACGTTGAGACAAAAGTTTTCTCCTATCACGATCGAAAGAGCTTGGATTCTGAGTAGAATTCGTATTAATAATATCTACCAAATCCAAAAAAAGCAGGGGTGACAACTTTTAAAAATAAAAGGCCCTAAGGCACTGGTCTCACCGCGAGCTACTAAAGGTGCGGTTAAACTAAAAGAGCATTCGCTGTTCTAACCTCCCACTCTACGAAATTAGATCGGTACACAAAACGTGATTGGTTGATTTCGTAGAACGGGCGCTAGAACAGCGAATGCTCTTTTGGTTTAAACGCACCTTAAGCTATGAACTATGAGCTATAAACACGAACAAAACATACGCATTCCCGTGTAAATAAAAGAGACACGGCGATACTCCCCCAGCTATCAGCTATCAACGCCGGGCGAGTATCGCCGTGTCTCTTATTTACACGGGAGTGCGTATCTTTTGTTCGTGTTTATAGCCTAGTTCATAGCTGAGTAGCTCGCGGTGAGACCAGTGCCTAATACTCGCGTGTTGGTGCGGGTGAGAGGGAAAGTAAGTCGGCGTTAAACTCATGACAGCAGCTTATGGTAAGTACACAGGACCATCATAAGCCTACCAATCGCCAGTCAATACTTTGCGGACTAAGTTATGATTCAGACTTAAGTAACTTTATTCAAGATGTAAATATGATTTTATTTAATCGAGATATTGAAAATTACTCGTATTTTATTGATGTGCATACAATAATTTAGACAGTGTTGTCCTATATTGTTTAAGTATTCCGAAGCTTTGAGGAATCCAATAAATATCATTGAAAATTCCATTTAAACGCTTTTTTTTCAAGCCATGCTATGGGTTATGAAAATCTACTGATACTTATGATAAATCTTCTTGGTAAACGAGCTACGCGTGTAATTAACCCTTTCGCCGCCAATGGCTTGATATTAAGTCGGAATACTTGGTACCCCACACGCCACGATTTTTTATCAAGTCACTAATTGAATTAAAAATAAAATTCATTTTATTTTTAATTCAATTTTCAACTTGCAACTTCGTCTGACGATAATAATTATAAAGTTGACAGTTGTTTACGTGCAATTTGTTGCTTGGCCTGGGTGGCATGCTATTGTTTTTTTGACATGGTGGCAAAAAGATTAAGTACTTAGTTAGGAAGGTAGCCTTCTGCCCGGGTCTGCCTAAAACGCACTCGTGACTAATTCGCGCTATGCCTAGATCAACCGAGAAATAGGGAGTTAGGCCTGTTGCGTTTTTGTCCAAATGCGAATCTGGCAAACAGAGATTTAGGCGAATTCGGCACATTAAGATAGGTAGGTTAGATTCGTAAAATAAAGAAACGTAAGGCCAGATAAGTCTATTTTTCGCGTGTTTAATACTAACCGCCAATTAGGCATAACGCGAAAGGAACAAACGGTGACTTAGGCGTACTACGTTTGGGGGGTATGTAGCAGATTGCGAAATAGGTAATATAAGAATTAGACGAACAGCGACAAAGTCTTACAACGAATTTCAAATGACGTTAAGGCATAACGCGAATTAGTCGGATTCGGATTGCGTTTTAGGCAAACCCGGACAAAAGAGGTAGTAGTTCCTACTACGAGGGGTAACGAGGGTTTACGATAATAGCCATACATAACCTTCTTTAGGCAAGAAACTACCCTACTTACCTAGAGTAGAAAGAAGGCATTGTTTTCCAAATAAAATAACTAAAATAGAACGAAAGGCTCTGTTTATTACTGATATGATGCATAGATAGAACACCAACAATAACAAGTATTACAGTTGTGTGTGTAAACTTTTAGGACTGCAGAGATGAGTATGCGTCATTTTCTTTTCTTCGCTAGTAGCCAAAGTTTCTAACCTCCAAATACACGTTTCACTGAAACCACCAGATTTGCCGAAATTAGGAGACTGCTGCCAGCATAGGCTTTCCTCATGGATCAACTACGTACGCACAACTGGTTGTGCCATCAAAGAATATGAATTCTCAATGGCACAACTACTCACAACTGGCACAACTGAGCACAACTAATGTTCTCTCTAACCTTTCCTTAACTTAACACAACTACCTACAGAAAAATGAGGAAATATTCATAACCGAATTTACGATACAAAGCTTACTTAGTATAGGCTAGAGCAGTGACTCCAAAAAAGACAGTGAGCGTGTTATAAAAGAGCCGTGAGCTCCTTCTCAATACGTTTCAGATCCCTCTGGGATATGTCGTTGTCCACACTCAGTTGATATCTTTTCATTATCTTCAACAGCTGAAAGTAGGTCGGTGACCGGCCGATGTCTGCCGTGATGTGTGTGTAGAGTCGGTGGGGTACGGTGCTTTTTAAAGAGTAGTTCAATGTGGACAATCCCTCCTCCCGTAGAGCGTGCTTGGCATCCATTATAGTTCTGAACCATTTATACCTGTTCAAGAAATGTCATTTTAAAGGGTAGGTATACCGTTAAATAAAATTTTTGGCAGGAGGGGCTTTAGGCATATTCGCTCGGTGTGCCTACCGGACGGGCAATACGGGCATACGTCAACAGGCCTACTACCGCGAAAATCGAAATTCGTAAATTTCGAGGATTTATCTCTGTCACTCAAACGAAGGCGTCATTGGAGTAAGAGAGACAAATCCGCGAAATTCACGAATTTCGTTTTTCGCGGTAGGGTCGCAGGTTGCCAGGGCTACGGCAACTTCCTTGAAGTAAATGCGCGTTAATTACGCCGCTGTAGCTCATAGTACGGCTACCGATTTCACTCGGCTAGTACTCGAGATATCGTGTCGTGTCCTAGCTAGCGTTGAAAATTTCCGGATTAAATCCCGTTTCTTTCCAAAAAGCTTGTTTTTTCTGGATTTTTTCGAAAATATTAATGAAATTTTCCACTTTAATTTTTAACTCTAATTTTCACTTATACCAGGAGAACGCAATGTCACCGAGGAAAAATCAATTGAAACAGATGGAAAGGAGTGACAGTGACAGTGACATTGATTATTTCTGTAAAAACCCAGATAAAACTGAAAAGAACGAAATTTTCATGCATTCCCGAAATAAAATCAATTTGTTTTTTTCGGAAATTTTCAACGCTAGTCCTAGCCAAGATACCATTTTCCAATAATCGATAAGTAATAAATCTATGAGAATGACAGATTCGCACGAAAAGTCACGTGACCATTTCCATACATTATTTTAGTCACGTGACGCAGGTATCGCTTATGGTATACAATTACAGAATGGCACCTTGGCTAGGCTTGCAGGTAAGAAATGCTAACCGTTGGTTCTCATTCGGTGGATTAGGGTCGTGGTATAAAGTAGCATAACGAGATATGGTCATGTTGTATCTTGAAATTGTGTAGCCCTTCGAGTGCATTCTGCAAGCAAATAAACTTTTATAAATTTCAAAATAGATATCTAGCGAGTTATCCTCTAATTGGTGAATCTTTCAATTTGTGGGTGAATATCTGAGCATTTCAACCGCCTAATTTTAGTGGCATCATTTTTGTCGAAGTTTCTATTCGTTACAATGTGCTACTTTATCATTTGAAGAAGGCACGGTACCTTATACATTGAGACGTTTAAAAACTTCGGCGAAAATTATGAACGCTCATATTCAGTGTGACCACTGAAATTTTACTTACATTTTTATTATTATATATTATACACGGACTCGGAACCAAATCGGCACGAAACGAGAGAACGGCCTTACTGCCATCGCCAAGCCGTGCATGCCCAGCGTGACGATTAGGGGCATTATGGTAAGGTGGGGTAAAAGGAGGTAAGACAAAAAGTTGTTCTTCTGGCACAGCGTCTGCTGGTAGCTTTTTGCCTTACCCCATTAAAATAACAGTACATCTTGCCCCACCTTACCTTACTTGTCTTCATAATGCGTCCATACGTGTGAGTTACAGGAGAGGCCTATGTCCAGCAGTGGACTGAACTAGGCTGATGATAATGCTGATGTGTGATGAGTCGCAAGTTAAGTTGATTTAGAGGATGTAATCGTTAATTGTGTGGCCAGGTGCGATGATTCCGTAAATATAACAAATATCAGAACACGACACGTTATGATTGAGATATTTCTGCTTTTATTGCAAAAAGTTATGTCATGTGACCCAATGAGTGGTAACGCACTTTCGATATCAACTGGAAAATATCTGATAAGCTGTTATATTTACTGAATTATCGCTTGGCCACACTTAACGATTACACCCTAACATTAACTGACAGATCACGGGATTTGACATTATAAAATCCCGTGATTGCAAACATTTGAATCCTAATGCAATAGTGTAATATGAGTGCTTTTACTGACCCACCTTGAAACCATATCGTCGTATGCCTCTCCCAAGCCCCAGTAGATGTTACTAAAACCATTGACATCCAAGAACTGCTTTTGCGTCATGGCTTGTACTCCGCTGAACTTTGTTGTGTAAGGAAGTCTGTAAACGGAAGGTGTCTTGAAACGGCTCAATGTAGGAATTAAATAGCACGTCTGATATCTTACACTAGCTAGCGAGCCTAGCCAAGGTGGCATTATGCAGTTGTATACGATAAGCTCTCCGAATCCCTAAACTGAAGCGGCAGTGGACGGGGCACATTGCGCATAGAACCACGTCTGAGGAATCGTGACAGCCAGGGCTCTGCGGTGACGGAACACGTATTGGATTCGGATTCGACGCACTATATTAGGTTCGATAAGGTAAAGTTCAAAAGAAAAGTTCATCGTGCCATGGAAAATACGGGAAGCCATCGAAATAGGTCGTCATCCGAATTTTAATCGTGATTGTGGTGGTCAGTGCCACCTAGTTGGAAAACGGTTTTAGGTATTGCATCGGTAGACAGTGTAGACGAGCCCTTATTACCTAGTGACGTACCGAGTGCTGTGTGCAACCCGCTTTTTGACAGAAGTGATAATGAGGGTAGTTCTCCCCCTTCGCCGCCCGTGCCAGCACTGCCTGCGGCCAGCACCCGCTCTAGCAGAGCGCAAGCCGCAGGTACAAAATCGAGCAGAACATGGAAAGGGACCCGGAAACCGTGGTAGCACTCATAGAGTTTTTTGTTCAGGGCACTGAAATCTATAACATATCAAAATTTCAGAAGATTTGACTGAAACCACATTTTCCATACTTTAGGCCCGGGGTCCTTTCTTGATAAAAAAAAACTACCTATGAGGTTATTTGAATATTTTATTTTTGTACACAAGTTAAGTTTTCGTGGTATTTTCTGTCGTTGTTTATTGATAAGAACAACAAAACAGATGAAATTTCACTTTATTTTTAAATTAAAAATTAAGAAGTTTTTTTAAGTTTATTTGACCGACTACTCCGAAAAATCCTCATTATTAAGTATCACTTTTTTTTTGCTTTTACGAAGGTTTAAGGTCTAGGGCAGTCTTTACATTACCAAAAATCCTTGGGATATGTTTTATTTTTTTTATTTACGTACATTAATGCTATTTTGATGCGTTTTTAGCGTAAACTTTTGAATTTGGTATTTTTTATCCTGGGTTTTTTATTGGCACTTATACAATTTTTTCTTCGAATATTTTTACTAATACCGTTTTTTACTCATAATCATCATTACTCCGAAAATTTTATCTCATACTTTTTTTCTTACTAAAAATTATACTTCTACCTACAATGTTCATAACGATTTTTATTTCGAAATTTTATCCTCCTAAAGTCGTCAAGTAGATTAATCTATACTCATAAAGTTATTTGAAATAAATTGTTTATTTATAAACATTTTCCCATTAGGTTCACTCTGTTGTGGTATAATTCTTTTATGAAAAACATAAACTATGTAGTCATAATGGGCTTTGTGCAGAATCTGTTGTGGCATACTCAACTTTAGCATATTTCTTTATGGCAGATTTCGAGTTGTTCGAATATTATTCGAGCATAATTTCGATGCTCCTATTTATGAGGAAGCATAATCTGGATGTGCATAAAAAGTATCGGCATAGTTTGTTTTAGCATAACAGAGAAGGAATAATTACAACCTCTCAATATAATCGAGGTAGTAGTAATATTCTGTACGTTACTTACTGTGTTACTGAGCTGAGTACTTTCTAGGTTGCTAAAAAAAAATAACCTCGAAGACTAAGGCGGGAGCAAAGAGCCTTAGTCTTCTAACCTAACCTATCCGAGTCGGATCTGCCCCGGAAGGTTTTGTTCGCTCGCTTCGCTCGCTCACTGCAGAAATTTTCGCCCTCACAGCAAATTCTGCCTGACGAAAAAGGCAAGTTCGAACATGTGGCTACATGAGCAAAAAAAAATGCAAATCTAATTTCTGTCTTATAACACACGGCGTAAATAATGATATGCCAAGATAGTTTCGGACAAAATAATATTCGAAATATTGTTATTTAAGCCAAGTGATGTTTCTGTCTCATTAAGTTGATGCCAAAATAGATTATACCAAGTCTGCTGTCTGTTATGTCCTAAGCGTTTCGGACAAAAAAGTTTAGAGGGAACCCGTTTAGTACTGTACCTACTCTGCCACAACCTGATTTGTGCTGGTAGCTAGTTTACAGTAATAGTACGATTTATATTTAATTAAACAAAAATAATTCATACATAAAACCAGTACAGATAAAAATAAATAAATACCTATAACATTAGAATATATAGCATAAAATAAGTATAGTGAAAAATTATATAAACATAAAAGTTAGTACTAAAAATATGTATGAAAAACAATATTATGAACATAAATAATTCTATGTGATGATAATTATGAACAAAGATTATTCTAAATACCGATCATTATGAAGTAAAATTGTATAAGAAAAATTTTCGGAGTTCCAATTGATAATCTAAGTTGCAATTTTATAAATACTTTGGCGCACCCTTTTATCCTACTTGTATCAAAGTGAGGACACTAATTTTTTTTTCAGTAAATGCTTTATTTTTAGTAATACTTTTACAAAAAGAAACTAGTTAAAAAACCCAACAGATTTTTTTTTTATTAATAAATTTCTTAATTCCAGAATTTCTCAAAAAAAATTTTTCAAAAATTCATAACTCGAAAACTACAAAAAATCGGCTAACATATATGGGGTATATTCTGATAGCTCATGACGTGAGGAATCTAAAAACAATTTTTTGACGTCAAGGTTTGGACCACCCTGTATAAATTATTTTTCGTATTGGGGTTTTTCGTGAAATAGCAATTTACAAACTGCATGAAAAAAGTTGAAGAAGAACCGACAACCGTTGGGGTAAACGAGTTCTTGAGTGGAGACCGCGTCTCGGCAAGCGTAGTGTAGGACGCCCTCAGGCAAGGTGGAGCGACGATTTGCGCGGGATGGCTGGCAGGAGCTGGATGCGAGCAGCCGAAGATCGAGAACGGTGGCGTGAAATTGGGGAGGCCTATGTCCAGCAGTGGACTGCGATAGGCTGATGATGATGAAAAAGTTGATCGTCTCACGTATGACATATTTATTTATTTATTTATTTAAACTTTATTGCACAAAAGTAAAACTTAAAGTACAACAGGCGGACTTAATGCCATGAGGCATTCTCTACCAGTCAACCTTGGGGCAAAGCAGAGAAAATTGTAGGCGGCGCAACTATATAAATATAAACCAAATCTGTGTATAATAAATTAATTAAAAAGCAATTACAAAATCGTACATATATATACATACATTATAACATACTCTAATATATTTATATAAATATCATACATATATACATATATACATATATTTACTTGAATTCTAGTTCATCAATAGCGGCAGCGTGGTGCCTCGGTTGTTTCGAGGGCGGACATGAGTAGATATTTCGTTCATCCAGCGGCAGCAGATCGGTGTCGTGGAAGATGAAGCAGTGCCACTCGGCCCCTTTCTGGCTCTCAAGGAAACCCACGTTCAAAAGTTTCCCCCGATTGAAGTACTCCTTCCTTAGATAAAAGAAATAACGGAGCAAGGTTAACTAGGCGAACATCAGCAAAAAAATCTGTGGCTGCTAGCTAAGAACATCATGTAGGCTAATTCAAGTGTTTGTATACACTCCGTTTGATCTTAGAAAAGCTTTCGAGATACTGCTGTCCTGCATTGGGCCCGCGAAAGAGACGTCGGGCTTACAATCACTCTGGTGACTCTGGTCTCATGTCACCAGAGTGATTGTAAGCCCGACGTCTCTTTCTCGGGCCCAAAGGGTATCCTAAATTCAAACGGAGTTTACTTATGCTGGTCTGACACGATCGATAAGGCAGCGTTCTTTTCTTTAGACATGATCACTGTCGCTTAGGTTCGAGGTCTATGTTTATAAATATAGGAAACATACAAGGGAAAAGCCTATGATGCCTTCTTTAGACTGACAGAGGCAAATGCTCGAAATTTACGATTTTGGAAGCTCGCAGTGAGCCTACTGTTGACAGTCTTACCTCATAAATAGTTTTAAGGTATATATATTAATATTATTATACTATAAACTAAATGGAGTAACTTCTTAAACATACTTATTGTGCACAATATAACTACAATATAATTCCTACCTACTTGCATGTTCGACGATAAATATCCCGTACTCAATTTGTTGTCTCATTAGAAACTGGTGCATGTGGTTCAGGAATATCGGCAACAGTTTCATGCGATCTCTAAAAGAAAGATAATCTGAGTTCTTATCCAATCGCTAACACTCAGTACCTTCGCTATGCAACTGAGCGTCAGCGATTGGCTACCTACGCACTAGTTTTCGCTCACTCTTTTTTATTATTCCGACAGTTACAACGTCAGAATGTCCCCGAGTGGCTTTATGCCCTAAAAAGTGTAAGAATTTTCAATCGACTTCAAAAAAAGGAGGAGGTGAGAACCTTCGACTGTAATTTTTCACCGTGTCTTGTTTCTTTACACGGGAGCGCTTATTTTTTGCCATAGCTCATAGCATAGCTTACTCGCTTGCACCAGTGCCTACGGGCTTAAATTTACGGGTTTTGTACCTGAACGGTATAATTATAGCCACTTTGTGTACTGCTGTGCAGTTGTGTGGAGTGTATTTTCCTCCCCATTTGACCTCTGGGAATGCACGCTCGTCCAAAATTTCCAAGTTTACTTCCATATCGATTTTATCCATTGAAATCGGCCCTGAAAGATATAGGGAATTGGATTGATGTTAGTCAAAAAACTTAAATACGTTAATTGTAATAAAATTAATTATAAGCTTTGTAAGTTTTCTTAACATGTAGATTGACAGTGTTGGTAAACGGGTCAAAATTATTTTCGTTGTCTTATTTTGTGTCCCTATAAAACGTGACACAGTTGCGATTTTTGTATGAGATGATGTTTTGTTTCTAATTTTTGATGTATGGATTAAAATCTAGCGTGAAAAAGAAATACAAATGCACCGGATTTTTTTTATCTACTGAGTCGAAACAGCAACTAAAAGTGTGACAAAGTTTGAAACAAGACAACGAAAATAATTTTGACCCAAACATACCTATGCGCGTGGCCTAATGTTGGCAAAGACTCAATTAGAGCCCTAAATTCTAAGACTCGACTCAGTTTTTAAGACTCCATCATATGAAAACTTGAGTTCATTTTTTATAAAGCTCAAGTCCAGCAGAACTTAATAAGGTTAAGTAAGTTTAAAACGAAGTTTAGAATAAAATAAAATATGGTGATAATTCAAGATGATGAATTATAATAAGTATTAGGTGAAAGAATATATCATTTTATCAGAAAAAAAGTGAAGTTAATAAAAATATTTGATCACTGTGCTCACCTAAATCCGGTCGCAAAGATTCGCACATCGTAATTTCCTGTCCAACCAATTGTGTCTCCTGCCTACATTCATAAATTTGATTAAAATAAAAGCTAAAATGTGAGTGAGTTTAATAAAACGTCCCACTTTGTCGTTTGCCATAAAGCCGCTTTGTCAGTTTATTCATATGAATCTAGTCTTTATGGTAAGCAACAAAGTGGGACGTTTTACTAAAAACTAACACAAATTATCTCCATTATTGGTAAGTGACAGTTATAGTAAGATTATTGCAATCGGTCCTGCGCCACCCGCGCGGCTTAAGGCATCGGTAGGTAACTATTTGAAAACTATAAGTACCTGTGATAAGGATAAAGCATCCGTAAGATGAGAATAATAAACGTGAAAAAGCAGCCGAGAGTTAAGTAGTATTCAGGCCGGTGCTCTATCTCAGATTTAGGTAGGCTCAAGCTGTATCCTGTAATTAATGGAACTAAAGATAAACCATGAAGAAAAGAAGCCAAAAAGCATTCAAGTTATACATGATAACTTGGCTTTTTTCAATATGAAGGCTAGTACAGGCAAAGGAAAAATAAGGTGTATATAAAAATTCTCAAAAATATGTCCCAGTGCACTTTTATTGTGTGTAATAAGACCATCGTAACATATTTACATGTAAGAGGATTCTTCCTATACATATTTTTGTACTTGATTCTACGGAAGGCATATGAAACCATTCGCATAAAATCAGATTTATAATTATACTAAAATAGTTGAGCTAAAATTAGAAAGAAGACAGCACTCTACCGTTCCAGTAGGTACACCTACAATTAATCGATATAACTTTGAAGTGGCTTCAAAACTTAGTAGTTAGTATAGTTAGCAGGTAATAAGTTCGATTTATACCTACGTATTAAATAATATTTCTAGCAACGCAATAGTAAAATACTTTTCAAAATTCCGTAGTAAACTAGGAACCCTTAGAGTTTCGCTATACCCGTTTGTCTGTGTGTCCGCAGTGCAGTATAGCTCAGTGGCCGTTAGTACTAGAAATTTGATGAATAAAACGATTATGTGAGCTTTTTCAGTAAGACGACCACTGTTATTGACAACTTTACGGTATCCCAATCTTAATATTATAATTAGACCCCGGTATCGGAGGTGCAAAATGGTAGCTGTCAAGTTCTTACTTAGGGATAGGTAAACACATTTATTGATGTCGATATCGATACTCGATTTTATGTACAATTATTATTTTTTATGTACAAGGCCCATTTATTTGTATCCCTTTTTTAGGATCTATGATAATAATTAACATTTAATATATAAATCATTACTATTACAATACAAATATCTGGTTGCTATTACACTTATTATGTTTCGAGTTGCACGACATTGAATAAAAACTTTTGAGATATTAATACTTATAATCAGGGCCCGTAACTTTCATGCCGATGACATCAATTTGACGTCACGCTCCATTTAGGATGATCCGAAATAGTTTTATTGTTCATTATTAATCATTAGTCGTCAATCATTTTAATCATGTACAAATATCTTCAAAAGTAGCTTATTTACTCGCGAAATAAATAATTCCTACTTGATACGTGCTGTACGTTAAAGAGGAATTCTGTTTTCTACGTAATTATTGAAATGTGTTAACAATATCATTAAAAACAATGTATGTATAAAAACAAATCAAATAGTTTTGTTTATGTTTCACGTATCAAGTAGGTGTAATTTATTTCACGTGCAAATATACTACTTTTGAAGTTATTTGTACATGATTAAAATGATTGACGACTAATGATTAATAATAAACAATAAAACTATTTCGGATCACCCTAAATGGAGCGTGACGTCAAATTGATGTCATCGGCATGAAAGTTACGGGCTCTGCTTATAATAAATTATTTAAGTCAATAGATAGTCAAAGTCATCTTACAACAACGTCTTCGATTATTTAGCCGTGTTTACGAGTCTATTCGCTTATATTATTCTATACAATAGAAAGTGGACTCACTTCTTGCTGAACATCCTGAACTTCAAAAATGAATGAAAAACATTTAATATACAATTTGCAGAATATACATTTCCAGATGTTAGAACATAAAAAAGCACATGGAGTCGAATTGCCATCAAGAGAAAATCAACAACGTATGTCCTACTAATATTGATTATTTAATAAAGGATATTCCATTCCAATATTTGTAATCTTGCATATCTTGCAATCCAACTCAATCTTGTATGAAAACGCTCATAAAAAAGAAAAAAAAAATTAAAACCAATTAAACTGTATCCGAGATCTGCTTAAGTTTTTCGTCAGTTGTAACATACTTTAGACCAAATTGGACAACCCAAACTTCAGAAGGTTCATCGACAATTGCCTCAATAAAAAAATTAAATTATTAAATTAAAAATTATATATTACTAGTTTATATCGTAAATAGGTGCGTTTAATTCATGTATTAGCTTATTATTATGGTAAAGAAAAATTATCGATATGTAACTTTTATTATCGACATCACAAATATTTTTACCCCAGCCCTAAGAACTTGACAGCTACCATTTTGCACCTCCGATACCGGGGTCTAATTATAATAGTACACAAAGTTGGACACCAAATTCTTACTTAATAATTTACGCTGCATTTTGGCACAGTAGCAGAAGCCTGTGGCCTCGGTGGCAGCTGGATATCCACACTTTAGAATTTCGTAGAATCAATCGAAAGCTCTTTATTCCTTCGGGTGCTTTTCTCGGATTTTTGAACTGAAACGAAAATCATAATGGTACAGTTTCCAGCCTGTAACGTTTTACCCCCTTATTCATGAACGTTTGTTAACTTAACAAGCCGCTAATAATCGGTTGCTCTTATGGACACATTGTTAAGACCGAAAGAGACAAACAATTATTTGCGGCTTAACAAACATTTATGAATAAAGGGATTAGTTATTTACCATAAATAAAGTGTTTATTCATAGACTTTACTTTGTATACAATAATGCTGTTAACATTCAATGAGAATTCTCACATGACAAGTGATCGGGTTTTCTCTTTGGACTCTTTTTGAAACAAGACCGGCCCACGGACGGTGTACACATATATTATAACTACGGTTAGGATTTTGGTGGCATTTATAGAACAGAGAGCAGTGGAGTCGATGTTACAAACATTTTTTACTTGAATAAATGATTAACTTATAAAATAATAACGAAATAGTGTTTAGTTCAAGCTGGATTTATCAATGAATTTAAATAAATAACACGAATTTTATTTTTGAGAATCTAGAAAAATATTAATTTTCAATAAAAATGTTGATAAATGAGATAATATTATATTTATTTAATTTTTAAGGTTCTAGATTTCTCGAAGCCCATAAATATTATATAATAATTATAATATAATTTTGGTGCAAAGGCTGGCCATAGCGATCCAACGAGGTAATGCCCCAAGCATTATGGGCAGTTTTGCACCAGAGGCGGTGCGGACTTTGACAAGTTACTATTTGTAATTATTTTTAGTTAAGGTTTTTTTTTAATGTATTGTTATGATGAATTTAAATAAATTATTATTATAAGCTATATTATAAAAAAAAGATTGAATTTCATTTCATAAGTAGTCAAATATTAATACAATAAAATTATTTTCATCACACTTGCTGTCTAAGCGCGCCATTGCTTGCACGCGTAGCGGGAGTAATAGAAAAGTGACATTCCCTAGGGAGTAATAGAAATGTCAATACATCATTTTAATAACATTGTCTTAAAACTTATTTTTTTGTCGGCAAGTGTGATGAAAAACATTGTATGCATCACGGTAGGTAAGCGGAATACTAACTCGAGTCATAAAAGCACTCCGCCTAACGGCGTCGGGCTTCTAACACTCTCGTTAGTAATTCCGTACTTACCTCCCTTGATGCACAATGTACTATTAATACTTAAAATTGACGAAACCCTGTTAAAAAGAATATGTTTATGTATTATTTTTGATTAATTAATTATTCAATCAATCATAAACAATTTGAGCAACGAATCCACTGTTCTCTGTTCACCTAATGCCACCAAAATTCCTAACCCTAATTATAACTATACCTCGATATTTTTCTAGCAGTAACGAACGAGGGATTGACAAAATTAAACATCGACATAATTGTTGTCGATGAGTACACCCTGTTTTCATAAAAATACTCACTTCATAATACCAGGTAACCAGAAATACAGGACTCATTTAGGCTTTGGTTTAAATATCTAATACTTCATATTAATTATTTCCTATAGCCTTAGAGTATATTTTATTAGTCTTTGGTATTTTGATGAGTACTAAATATAAGATATGAGAAAAATAATGTATCATTTTGAGTAGGTATGATGTGAATTCTTAATATATGAAGCTACGGTAAATTATTTTATTATTACATTTATTTCTCGACCACTATAAGACTTATCGATAACAGATGTGTCGATGTTTAATTTTGTCAATCTCTAGTTCTTGCTAGAAAAATATCGAGGTATAATTATATTATAACAAATCCGGGAAAACCAGACTCTTACGAGACCTATTACATGGACATGCGTATAAGCGCATTAACCCTGGGCAACCGGTAATGTGTCCATTATGATAATGACGCTGGTGCCCGTAATCAATCTAAAATACCCCTAGTTGACTCTTACAACACCCACTGGAAGAGTTGGGGTGATGATATAACTACGTATTCTTACTTACTGCCGTCACCACGCATTTTGTGTCTTAATGCCGAATAAACATACCAAATCATTGATAGACGACAGGAACTTGATAATTTGAGGAACTTGATAAGTTTTCTAAATACGAAATTATGAAGCTAGATGCACATTCTTCCATAATTGAGAATACTAAATATTTATATCCACATCATTTTAAAATAATATAGTAATATGGAAATGTTATATTAGGAGAAAATAATAATTAAATTTGCATTGATGATTACAAGTTGTTATTCAATCATAATATGTCACGGTATGTCAAAACTAAGCCGAAATTGTAATGAAAAATGATGTAAAAATGTCATACAGATAATTACTTCTTAATAAAGTACCTAACCTTTTCTGTGGGCATCTACAGCACTCTTGACAATAACTCTTTAGAGTAGGTATTATATTCTTTGATAACATCGCAGCAACAGCTTGGCAAAAGAGAGTAGAAATTAAAAAGTAGCAACATCGTAGTGTCGTCCCTTTCAAATCAATAAGCGTGAGAAAACGGGACAACACTACAATGTTGCCACTTTTTAATTTCTTCTTTTTTTTGCCAGGCTGTACTCGCATCGTTTAACAAGTAAGCAGAGACCCTATCCCGAACCATGAACGAAATGTGGCCTCCCTGTCACACTTACGTACGAATTCACGAGTGCGAGAGAGGCACACATCGTTCGTGATTCGCAGTAGAGCCTCTCAGTTAACGCATTACATTGATCGTTCGAAGTAATAAAATGAATAATTGTACAGTTTATTTAAATATTTGTCAACTGTTAATACTTGAAAATGGTAGGTAGTTAGTAATGCGTATTATTACCCATTTTCGTAAAAGCTCATGGTATCACACTGTGTACTTACCTAAAGATACAATATAGATACTTCCTTGTAAATAGGCGAAATCTTGGCGAAATACATGTTTGCGCTCACGTAGAGTCTGTGCGGAAGGCACGGTCATACAGAGTATTTTTTTATTCGCGGCCAAATTTTAGAGGGTTCATTTAATTCTGGGGTCATATTAATGAACTTTTACTATAGGACCAACATCTGATTCCAGAAAAAAACCTGGGTGCTTAGATAAGTTGTCAATCGCTAACGCTTAATCGTCAACGAAAGGCAGATAACTGTCTTTGTCGCACTAATAAGAAAGAGTGACATGAAGGAAATAAGCATTAGCGATTAGCAACTTGGCTAAGCACCATGATGTTCCATACTGCCTACTAACATCTCAGGGTTTGCATGGAACATCAGATTTTTTTTTTCTTGAATGGTTGTCGGTCCCATAGTAAAAGTTCATCAATCCTCCTCCAGTTCCTCAGAATTAACCCCCTTAACCGGCTCCACTGACGCGAAGAGAAGCGGAGATGTGCAAAATTATCCAATGAGATCGCATCACAGTGTTTTAGAATTTAGAATTTGAAGAATGTAATTGGTCTATATTGCACATCTCCGCTCCTCTCCGCCTCAGTGGAGCCGCACCCTTAATGACTCAAGCGAGGTGTCATTTGTATGGAAACACATCCTCGCACATCTCTGGTGGAAACGCAGCCTTAAATAGGATTCATTTCATAAAATACTAGTCATCCTGATGTTTTTTTTATGTTATTTTACATAGGTAATGTAAGTGTAATTTAACACTAGGTAATTTAGATAGCATGCATTGTTAACTATTCCGCAGTAGTACTAATCAAACGATTAGGTTGGCACTTAAATAGAAATAATAAAATACAATTAAGATATGTGCGGACGTTGAATTCCTTCATTGGGTATGAAAAATAGTTAAATAATTAATAGCAAAAAAAAATTAGATAGAGTTAGGTAAAAATTATTACCTACTCATTTATTACATTACAAACTAATCCATTTAGGTACAGTCAAGGGCATTAATATATATACACTTCTCCATACTGATCCCTTACAAATGTGTCTATATATTAATGCACTCGACTGTACTTATCCAGAAAGGTATGTTTAGTTTATGTATCTCCTAGTTTTATTATTTGTGTATTCTGTGATTCAGTTTGATAGTTTCTATGAGGCAAGTAATAATATTCACTTTATTTCCTCCATTCTCCATTCTTACCAATCTAATCCCCTTATTCACAACATTTTCATAATTCATAAACGTCTCCTAGCTTAGCAAGCCGATAAGTATTGTTTATAAATTTAAATATGTCTATAAGACTGAGAAGCACAAACAATAATTTGCTCAATCGGTTTGCTAAGTTGATGGACGTTTAAGAATAATTACAGCGGCATCAGAAATGAATCAGCAGTGTTATTCACTAAGAAAAACCGCCTTGCTGTCAGCGCTGCGGCAGCGTTGAGCCTAAAAATGGTATTCACTAATGTACTTTAAACGACACGAATGCGGCGTGAGCTGGAACTACACTGCGTCGAGAGTTTGACGTTTAATGTACGAACTTCGTATTCTCTAACGAAAAACAGCGACGAACTCGCCCACAACCTCGCTCACAGCCTCGATTCCTAATGTCAAATAAAACAGCTAGGATTTTAGACAAGGCTGTCTCGACGTCGAGCTCGTTGACGAACGCAGCGTCGAATGTGTGAATAAGATAATGGCATAGCAGTTGTGATTTCATGTATACGATGCATGCTCTATCCTGGTGACGGACGGACAGACAAACAGTAAAGGACAGATACAGTAATAGGGTCCCATTCTGACCCTTTGGGTACGGAACTCTAAAATAATTTTATTTCGCTTTCAGGGTTACCGCCATATTGGGGAATGGCTTCAGCAGCGCTCCGTCTTTCATTTCTAGCGGCCATAGTCTTGTACACCGTTTACCAAATATTCTCGTATTTCATTGCGACAACGGTTGAGCATGAAATACCTAAGGAACACCCCTCTTTTTCCCGTCAAACATTTAAGTAAGAACTGGAAGGATCTTGCATAAATTCATGTTTTTTGTAAAATATTTAAGGATGTTGCAGGTATAGTTCGAGAAATATAAATTTAATGTTTATTTTTACTATAATGTAGGTAGAAAGTTACCAATTTATATTTCACGAACTACATCAAAGGAAATGTATAAAATAAAAACCAAAGATAAAAACCCTGACCGTTTAGGGCCCCTGATTTTCAGGACCTGGAAACCCTAGCCCGTTCTAGTGTAACCTAACCATCCATTCAACCGTACTGTTTCCAGGGATCCAGAACCAACGGTGTCCTCCTCCAGATCCTCATATACCCAATGGACCGAAGGCATACCGCCAGACAGTATCAGCACTACCGCTGCAAAGCATCCCAGAATTGCTAGTCGGAGACGAGTTTCTTGGAGTCGCGGTCCTCGCGTAACTACGCAGATGCCGAAAGACGGGAAAAAGTTGTGTGAAATACCTTCTGATTTAGGTATGAGTGGACATTTCTCCGAGCGTTTCAACCGCCGTGACTTCGGTGGCAACATTATTACCCGATTTCCGTGGGCGTCTCATAATTTTTTTTGGATATCTTGGTAGTTGTCGACTATTAGGTCTACCAATATATCCAAAAGTTCTTGCATCTCTCACGGGATTCGTGTGATAAGGCTACCACCGAAGTCACGGCGACTGAAACGCTCGGAGAAATGCCCGAGTAGGGCTTCCACCTGCCTGGATTTTCCACGTTTTAGTCCTCGCTTTAAGGCAGGCAATAGAAGTTTTCGGGACAAACACATCTATTTGAAATTAAGTAACTATTTACCAGCATTGGTATATACAAGGTATAATCCGGGGAAACAATATGATTTACGCTAAATGTTCGGATTTTTTGCTTTTTTTGTCCTGGTTTGTGGTAGGTATTGGTATTTCGAGAGACCAAGGTATAATATACCTAGTTATGAGTCAATGGGATAATAACCTCCAAGCTTCATGGAGCTAAAGAGTTAACAAAATAATTGGAGAGGCTCACGCCCGCGTCCCCTCCAAGTCACGACTCCCATGAGTTGGTGGTAATTTTAGCTATGTCTATCTCAACTACGAGCCCCGATGCAGTGGAGTTCGTCTAGTTCGAAACAATTTTTACAAATTTTTGAATATTTTAAAAATGATCACATTATGCTAATGATAAATTGTATGAACGTTAGTCATGGTTAATGTACTACATTTCAAGAGACACTACAATCTGAAGTACGCTTTTGTTGTTTAATAAATCGATTTTAACAAACCAGTGTCTAAATTATATTTTCGTTCACCACCGTAATTCCGCGCTTATAAGCTTGACGCAGAATTCGCAGTGCATCAGGTGTACCATGACGTTTTTAATATTAATGGCGTTCTTTACATTCATTGATTATTTACAAAATTAAAAATTGTGGAAAAAATTTAAAAATATACCTCTCGTATAAAATAGTTTTTTTTTTAATTCTGATTTATTAAATCCAAATATTTTATACTCAAAGAAACTACTTTAGTACTTCTATTGAATAGTGAAGGTTTTGTCTCTAAACCTTTTCCCCCGGATGAACGGGATAATCTCGAAAAACTGTCTAACTGGACGAGAACATATGCATCGGGGCTCGTATACCTATAGTTTATTAGAAGAATCAGTCTCTGATAATGGTACGAATAAACGGAGACACCGCAGCTTGATGGCATGGCATACATTTTCAGTTTCAAGTTTAGTGCACAGCAAAGAAAGCTTGTTAGAAAGTGTATACCTACATGTCACAGGTTTAGTAGACTATAAAATTAAACCGCTTAGTCAAAAACGACCTCCTCTTATGCCTTATTCCATAAGAGGAGGTCGTTTTCTTTAGGATGCTTATCATTGTGTATCACTTTAGGTGGGTTGTATGCTTGTTTTGCCTAAAAGTTCAATTGAATGAAGGATTAAACGTTTCAGGTCCCGTTTCTGTGAATACATCTGATATGTCGCTGGAAGAAGTGGAGGAGAAATACCCTGAAGTGAAGCTGGGAGGGCGGTACTCTCCGCCCAATTGCGTTTCTCGACACAGGGTGGCCATTATAGTTCCTTACAGGTTCGTTAAAAGTTTCTGTACCACAAATTTGTTCTATACCTTTATAATAGACAATAGTTTTTCGATTAATATGGCCGTCACCACAGCCATTTTGCGAAGGTAGTTACGGTACATTTAATCAATTGGCTACTTTGGAATCATGTCAAGAAGTCAAGTAGATTTTTTACAATTCACTGACACAGTTCCCAAGTGTTATAGGGTTGAAAACATCTACCTACTTTTTGCCGCTTACGTGTCGCTATGGTAGCTGCCCTAATAAAATGTGCTAGCTGAGAGGAAACACTGTCAATCTTAGGCACTGGTCTCACCGCGAGCTACTCAGCTATTGATAGCTGGGCGAGTATCGCCGTGTCTCTTTTATTTACACGAGAGTGCGTATCTTTTGTTCGTGTTTATAGCCGATAGTTCATAGCTTAGTAGCTCGCGGTGAGACCAGTGCCTTAACAGTCTATGTATGGTATTATTATACCGTAGCTAGTAACAGTGTCGCTTACGAAAACGCATGGGTTGCCCCAAGTAGGGATTGCAATTCCGGATTTTTTTGTATGGACAATATCGGAATTCCATTGAGGTGAAAGATTTTTGATGTTTGCGGTAGGCCCTTGTATTGTTCTTGTAAAAATCGCGTTACCGATTTCAAAAATATATAATTTAAACTTGTAAAAACTATTCCAGAGACAGAAAAGAGCATTTGGCAACATTCCTTAATCATATGCATCCATTCCTGATGAAGCAAAAATTAGATTATGGAATATTTATCGTGGAACAAGCAGGTAGGTACCTACTAATTAATCTATTATCTATATTAACAAGGGATGAATGACAATTCAAAACTAATTATATAAAACAGTAGAATAGGTACTTGTATTCACATATCATTATTTTAGGATTATCCTCGTAGGTACAGAATGATTAAGAACAAAATGTTACAAGTAAATTAGGTACATCATCAAGTTTAGGCGATAGCTGCTTCGGACTAATAAAGGTCATGTTGTACTGAGAACAGTGTTTTAATGGAAAAATTAATGACAAAGATGCAACACGTTCAATGAGTCATTGATTCGGATTGGTCGATCCTATATCATTGATAACGTAGATCAATAAAATTCGTTGCCATATAAATAAATAAAAATAAAATAATTAAATATCTTGGGACATCTTAGGTACACAAATCGACCTAGTACCACGGCAAGCTCAATTAAGGCTTATTATATGGGTACCAAGTAACGATATAATATGATAAATAGATACTTATATACATAGACAGCCACGACCAAGAAGCAAATGTTTGTTACACAAACAATGCCTTCGTCAGGATTCGAACACGGAATCTCCAGCTTCGTTGCAGGGTCACTACCAACTATGCTACAGAGGCTGACATACGTACATACTATAAATACCCATTACCTATTCTCCTGAGTCCTGGATAAAAAATGAGTACACTCGCATAAAAGCCGAGAGTCCTTTATAACACTATCAGCGTAAAGTCCTGGGTAAAAATCGAGTAAGCTCTCATAAAATCCGTGAGTCCTTTATTAACACCATCAGTGTTGAATCCTGAACTTTCTGTCGCTTATTTTAAGGTTTAAAATGAGTCTGTCAGATTTTTTTTGGAACATAGTTGGTTATATACTCAAAGAGGTATACTTTAGCATAATTTATTTTACAAATTATTTGGGCGTTATAAAGGCCTCTCGGCTTTTATGTGACTAAGATTATATAATAAATGTGGCGAATATGTGTCATTTTGTATGAAATCAGGTGTATCTTTGAAAAATAAAATAAAACATGAGGGATTGTCAAAATGCTATAATTATAAAAAATAACAAAAATCGTAGCCCGTTCTGTTATTAAAACATTAAAATCTTTCTTTTAAAATCTAATTCAATACAAAACCGTTGTAATTAAATCAGTCTACTTCTCACATCACAATAGTGTCCCCATAAAGTAACTTTACTAAAGTATTTTAAAAACAATTGTAATAAACCTTCTGTAACATTACTTATATAAATAATTAAGAAATTTTAATCTACATATTTCAAGGAAAACTCATTTTAAACAAGTGTGAGAACTTAATGATGCTATGAACAAAGTCCGAGAGGGCTTTACAAAGGTCAAATTAATTTAACACATAATTGTACTTCAAACATCATATTTACAATAAAACTAGTAATTACATTATAATAAACTTGTAAAATACTCATTCAATAAATAAAAAGACAAACAAAAACAAACAGGTTTAAGTGAAAAAATAAGAAAGAACTCACCTCTACCTGCGCGAAGTGACATCTTGCCGGACTTTTGACGTCGCACTGAACAGAATATTCTTTTTCACTGGGCAATAGCCTTTGTGAAATAGATATAGATATATTTCTGATTGGACGACAGCCATTGATTCTCAAATTCACGCCATTATCGCCTAATTTTAAGCGCGAAACATTAAGGCCTTTATAACGGACAATCGGCGTTTATGAATAACTTTAGTTTTTAGCGCTCGGTCTTTACACATGTCATGATTTTGGCCGTTATAACGGACTCTGGGACTTTATTTACAACTTTATTTTTTAGCGCTCGGTCTTTACACATGGCATGATTTTGGCCTTTATAACGGACTCAGGGACTCAGGAGGCTATACAAGAAAACATTGGTGTTCGAGATATTAAAACTGTCAAAATTTGCTATTACGAAATACCATGTCACATGTGTTCCGACTATGCCTACAGGAATACATGGCTTCAACCGTGGAAAGCTCATGAACGTGGGCTTCCTTGAGGCCGGTGACTGGCGCTGCTTCATCTTCCACGACATCGACTTGCTGCCTGAGGACGAGCGGAACCTGTACTCCTGTCCGCGGCCGAAGCAGGCGCGGCTGTATACCTCCCTTGTTGCTTTACGTGATAGTGATCCCAAGTAAGGGTTAGAACTACATGATAATTTATTATTCATGCTCTAGTGCTGATTCCACGAGCCGGTTTTTTTAGCTGGTCTACGAGCGACCTACGTTTCAGCTCATAAGCCTGGGCTTTTCTTCGAGCCAGTGACTGGAGCTGCTTATCTTCCATGATATTGACCTGCTGCCTGAGGACCAAAGGAACCTGTACTCCTGTCCGCGGCCGAAGCAGGCGCGGCTGTATACCGCCCTTGCTGCTTTACGTGATAGCGATCCCAAGTAAGGGTTAGAACTACATGATAATTCAATTCATGCTCTAGTGCTGATTCCACGAGCCGGTTTTGTTTAGCTGGTCTACGAGCTACCTACGTTTCTGTACTCCTGTCCGCGGCCGAAGCAAGCGCGGCTGTATACCGCCCTTGTTGCTTTACGTGATAGTGATCCCAAGTAAGGGGTAGAACTGCACGATAATTCATCATTCAAATTCAAGTGCTGATTCAATTAGCCGGTATTGTTTAGCTATAGGTTACGTTTGGAACTTAACGGCCACGACTTTGCGCGATCAGCGTCAGCGGTGAGCGCCTCCATAACTTGAAGTGAGAGACCGATATCGGAACTCTCTCTCGTACCTACGGTACGTATGGTTTTCCACCCGCCGATCGCCTTAGGCCAAGGCTTAATCATCGAAGGTAACAAAGATTGTAGCCATCTATCTGTGGATTTGCGCTTTAAATACTTACAACATTGACGAAGGGTCGATAATCCTTCCATTAATTCCCTAGTGCTGCTTCGAAGAGCTGGTTTAGCTTGGCTATTGTAAATATTAAAACCACTGAGTCCATATAAATTGCTCAAACGGTTTTCATGACATTTGTTACGTCCTACCTGTACAGACTATACTTTATCCAACGTTATGTTATGTATCCGAATTTGCACGTGATATTAAAAATGATTGTTAAGGCTATTTAATATTTATGTATTTTCTATTTCAGACCAATATTCAGCGGAAATTACGGTGGAGTATCAGCCCTGACAGAAGAGCAATTCGCCAAAATCAATGGCTATTCCAACGGATACTGGGGCTGGGTTGGCGAGGACAACGACTTGTATTACAGGTGAATATTGCAAATAATTGACAACATTTCATATTTTTTAGTGCAAGGTTTTATTGTCTGTTTTGAAAGAAGTCAATATTAAAAGATACACGTATTTTTTACTTTTCAATTAAATTGCAAATTTAGTGAGAAAATCCTCTTTTATTACTACTTCGAGCAGAAAGAGCGTAAGTTACAAACGTCAAGAATCAGCTAAATGACGTCACAAGTGATGTTTCAAACACAAGAAAACGACGAAAATCGGTGACAAATGTCAAGTGTCACTGCCAAACACAAGAGACATTCCAACCGCAAGATTTTTTGGTTATAGTGGCATCTCTGAATGTGTCATCTCTGATGTGGCATGTAAGCTATGTGACGTCACTTCCCCTTTAAACTATTATTGCGATTTTTTACATAAATATTGCGATAAAAAAATTTAAAAATATATTTTTGTGATCTACATGCGTATATCTCGAAATGGTTTTCGATTTAGGGACATTGAAAATTTTGAAACGTTGTCAATTGTACACGAGGGGTATTTTTGCCCATATTAATAGTGCACGAAAAATTTAATTAGTTTTTGATCTTCTGTGACCATGATCCAGTGTGCTATTGGTATACCATCCAGTATTGTTGTGTATTATTTTCCAGAGAAAGTCCCAAAATCCAGAAAAATACTGTCTATTTTAAGGAAATATGAAGGGTCCACGGAAAAAACATGTCCAAAACTTAAAAAAATCAGCGCAAATTCACACCTTATTCGGTTAAAAGTAAGGTAGTTTTTCTTTCCGTAATTTGAATTGACTAGACATGTTCTTTCCGTGGACCCTTCATATATTTCCCTACACAAGCTTACAAAAGGCCATTTTTCCCAGAAATAGCAATTTATGTGCTCTTTTAGGTTAGAAACTTATTCACTAGTTAAGACATCTACGGATAAACTGGCGACATTTTACCGTCTCCTACGTAATAGAGGGTTGCCTGCGGCCCTTCCGCGAACTAAGAAGCCGAAAATTTCGGACATTTTTCTCCGTCACTCTAATGACGCCTTCGTTAGAGTGACAGACACAAATCCCCAAAATTTACGAACTTCGGTGTTTGCGGTAGCAAGCCTGGTGAAACCCGATGAGTCAAACAAACCGATTTTTTAAAAACTAAGTAATTAAATTACACGTACGTTAGGTTGTCATCTCAATTAATAGTTTTCTCGATATATCGGTATGAATTCACCATCAGGCATCCCTCGGTCTCCATGCATCAGGGTTTGTATGCGGTGAAGCCAGTTAATTCCGTTCTCGACTAATATCCAAATATGTAGATCTTAATTTTGCTTGCAGATTAACAGCCTCCGGGTATTCAGTCACATTGTACAATTTGTCCATAGCTCGGTACACGACGTTAAAGCACAAGAAAGTTTCACATAACCCAAAGAGGTAGCATTATTTCTATCTGTATACCTATATCTGATTTTCCCCCTATTGAGTCTATGCGCGACCGTTATGGCGGGCGGGTTAAGGAACGAGATGGCTAACAGTTTTTTAAAGTGTACACAGTGCAATATTGTCATCAATGAGCTATTGTGCTTTGTTCAGAATAAGTTGAACGCAATGGACGACATAAGTTTAGTGAAATTAAGTAAAAGTGCGTTTTCAACGACAGACATTAGTGCAGCAAAGGATTTGTTGTTCGCGTCGATCTCCACTTCGATCCAGAATATTACTAGACGGGTTAACAAAGAACAAAAGGAGTTGGAAGATATAGTTAATGTTTTCAAAAACACAGATCCTGATAAAATGCCTATCTTTGTAGCAAGAGAACTACATAAATTGCCACCGGTGACGTTTGATCACATAGACGTTACAAAGTTATTGAAAGATATTGTAGTATTGCAATCTGAGTTAAAAACAATAAAAGATAATTACATTACGATTGATCACCTTAAGGAGGTAAGATGGGAACTAGAACACATGAAATATGCATCATTAATCCCAAATAGTCACAGTGCACTAAATGTAAACACTAGACGAGGCGGATATGTTTCGGAACAAAGCGGGCCGTTCGGTATTTTAAACTTGTCAACTACCCACTCTTCAAATACTACACCTGAGGGGCAGAAAGAGAACGCGGATTATCGAGTAAGCGGCCTACCATCTCGCTCACCCTCACCGCGGCGACATTCCGAACATAGCGATATTAACATAAGCGTCGAGCCAGGTTCGCGGATACAGGCGGACTGCTGCGCGCGCGCTATACTCGACCAAGTCGTTATCTCTCAGCCGGACCGGTCCGCGGCCGCCTATCACACCGTAGCGATTGCGGGGTGTGTTCGTGATGCTGAGAATAGTAGCGTGGGGCTCGAACAACAACAACCGGTTGTAAATACGGATAGCAAAAGTGATCAATGGGAGAAGGTTGAATACAAGAAAAAGCGTAAAATGACTAGTACTAAAACAAAGTTCACAAAATTTACAAGAGGTACGGCGGTAATTAAACCAGGAGACAGATTTAAATCCGCAGAATTGAAGGCCTCCCTGTTTGTGTCGTATGTCCACAAGAACGTTTCTGAAGATGACATACTGGATTTTATTAAATCGAAAACACAAGAAAAAGTGCAGCTTCGCAAAATAAACATGAAGGAGGACAAAGGGTACAATTGTTTTAAAATAGTGGTGTCCAGGCATAAGATACACTTATATTTAAAAGAAGAATTTTGGCCAGAAGGTGTAACATGTCGACGTTTTAGGCCGTACAGAACAAATGAGCCTGATGCGGGCGAGCAGAAAACAAACTGTTCGGTGTAAATTAAATGTATAGTGCAAATTTTGTCACATATAATTGTAAGAGTGTTAAGAGGTCTGTGGAAGGCATAAGGCAATTATGTCGTTTTGCCGACATAATTGCTCTTCAAGAGACATGGCTGGCGGATGCTGACTTGACGTTCCTAGCAAGTATAGATGATGATTTCGGTAGCACAGGGGTTTCGGCAATGGACACCGGCGCAGGAATATTGCGAGGCAGACCGTTCGGCGGAGTTGCTATCCTATGGCGCAAATCAGTTTTTCAGTGTGTTACTGTGATTCCGTGCGGTAATCCGCGTTTAGCGGCAGTGCGTATTACTTTAAGTGATCGATCGTTGCTAATATTTAGCGTTTACATGCCTACAGAATGCGCTGAGAATATGGCGGAACTGACTGATTGTTTAGGTTTAGTAAGTGCGATAATAGAGGAAAATAATGTCGAATCTGCTTTTGTGCTCGGGGACTTTAACGCGCACCCGGGAACTAGATTTTATAACGAGTTATCTCAGTTTTCAATTGAGCAAGATTGGTTCTGTAGCGATGTAGACAAACTCGGAATATCGTCGGACACGTTCACATTTATAAGTGAGGCTCATGGCTCAAAAAGGTGGTTGGACCATTGTGTAGTGACGAGTGCTGCGCAGCAGTGTGTTGTCGACACATATGTTAAATATGATGTGTACTGGTCTGATCACTTCCCGTTAGTTGTTAAGTGTGATTTAAATGTCGCACAAAGAAAAACCAGTTTGCCACTTTGTGCTCCTAATACCATTCGCTGGGGGGAACGTAACGGTGACCAGATCAGTACCTATCAGAAATTATGCGACGCTTTAAGAAATGTTGACTTTCCCGTGGAATTACAGAAATGTTGCGGTAGCCACTGTAATGACAACACACATAGGGCTATCATAGACCAGCTGTATTTTAATGTGATAAATATATTGTGTCGGGCTGCGAGCTGTTCTCATGGTGTCGTGAAACATAATAGGAGACGTAAGAAGCCTATTATAGGCTGGAATAGACATGTGGCCGAGGCTCACGCGAGTGCCAGGTTACAGTTCGCTGTGTGGGTATCCCATGGTAAACCTAGTAGCGGTGCAGTATATAATAGCATGATTGAAGCGCGAAAGGTTTTCAAGGGCAGATTAAAGTGGTGTCAAAATCACGAAGATCAAATAAAAATGGACATTATAGCGTTGCTCCATGCTAAGTCTGACTTTGGAAACTTTTGGAAATGCACCAATAAGCTAAACGCTAAGCCTGGTACTCCCGTGAGTGTCGATGGGGTTTCCGACCCAAAACAGATAGCTGAAAATTTTCAGGGTCATTTTAAAGTTAAGTCGCCAGTAGGGCCGCCTTGCAGGTTGCTCGATACGGAGAAAACCAGTAAGACAGCAACCTTGATTCTCGCCAAGGACGTCAAGCTGGCGATAGGTAAGATGACAAAGGGAAAATCACCCGGTCACGATGGCCTCTCTATCGAGCACCTGCGCTATGCCGGCAATCATCTGCCACGTGTACTTGCCATGCTTTTTAACATCTGCTTGGATCACTCTTACCTGCCCCAGGATATGATAAAGACTTTGGAGGTGCCCATTGTGAAGTGCAAGACGGGAGATGCGTCGGATAAGTCTAACTATAGGCCCATTTCTCTGGCTACGATTGTAGCAAAGATATTTGACAGTGTGCTTAACTCATTTTTAAAGAGGCATATTAAGCTCCATGACGCTCAGTTTGGTTTCGTGCCTGGTTTGTCTACGGAAGCTGCCATTCTTAGTTTGAAGCACACTGTCAGGTATTACACTGACAGGGATACGCCAATATATGCGTGCTTTATGGACCTCTCGAAAGCCTTCGACACCGTATCTTATGACATCCTTTGGCGTAAACTGGAAGGGGTTGGGTTATCGCCAGAGTTGATATCAATTTTTAAATACTGGTACCTAAATCAGGAAAACTGTGTGAAGTGGGCAGGAGAGGTGTCATCGCCGAGTAGACTTGACTGCGGGGTGAGGCAGGGGGGGTTAAGCTCGCCTTTACTCTTCAGTCTATACATTAATGCACTGATTGTGGAGCTCAGCGGCATGCATGTGGGCTGCTCTGTTGACGGTATCCGTGTCAATAACCTCAGTTATGCAGATGACATGGTGCTGCTGGCCCCCACAGTCAGTGCATTGCGTCAGATGATCGCCGTGTGTGAAGCGTATGCGACATCTCATGGCCTGACATACAATGTTACAAAAACCAAATACATGGTTTTCAAGGCGGGAAGTAAATGTCCATTCTTCATTCCACCTATAGTTCTAAATGGTGTTTCTCTCACTAGGGTGAAGGAGTTTAGATATTTAGGGCATTTACTGACGGAAGACCAGAAAGATGATGGAGATATGGAGAGGGAGCGCAGAGCATTGTCGGTTCGAGCGAACATGCTGGCCCGCAGATTTAGTCGCTGTACAGATGAAGTGAAAATTACACTTTTCAAGGCTTTCTGTACATCACTGTACACGTCTAGTCTGTGGGTCAAATATACTCAACGGGCTTACAATGCTCTGCGAATCCAATACAATAACGCTTTTAGGGTGCTGTTGAAACTTCCGCGTTACTGCAGCGCATCGTCTATGTTCGCCGACGCGCGCACGGATAGTTTTGACGCCGTCTGGCGTAAAAAAACGGCCTCGCTGCTCCGCCGGGTGCGCGGGAGTAGCAACAGCATCTTAAGCATGGTAGCAGATAAGCCAGATTGTCCTCTCATGTGGAGAATGTCTCAGAGGACTAAATCACTTTTATGTATTTATTATTAAATCCCTAACATAAGTTTTTAATTAGATTAGATATAAGCAAGTACTAACAAATATTGTGGACCATTATGTTGTCTTTGAAATAAATAAATCATTCATTCATTCATTCATTGAACATGTTTCTAGCCGTGTGGTGACGGCAGTAAGAATACATTTGTCACCACCCCAACTCCTCCTGCGGGCGTCGCGTCGTAAGAGTCGACTAAGGGATTGAAGTATCACTTACCATTAGTCATTTCATAAAAGATTGATGATGGGTAGCAGCGTCATCATAGTGGACACATTACTGCGATCGCCAATCCGCTTGCCCAGCGTGGAGATTATGGGCATTTATCTCCTAATGCGTCTATACGCATCGTTAGTACACACACAGAGGCCTGCGTCCAGCAGTGGACTAAATGATTATGATGAACATGTTTCAAACCATATTATGTGTGTGTGTGTAAAGATATTACGTGTGTCGTACAATATAACACGACACGACACACCTGTCGTGTCGAAACGTATAGTATTAAAATATGTAACTAGGTACCTACCGTAAAACTACCCAACTGTAGTCCAGTACTACAACTATGGTCCACAAGTTCAACTTGTAATTAAGCTTCAATGGAAATCTTTTACTTTAGTTTTATCTAAGTTTTTTAATCGTTAATGAGGAGACTTTGTGTAACTGGAGATGAATGGAACAATTTCCAACCACAAAAAGCAGTAAATTTTTTAATCTTATGTGAAAAAGAAAATATTGTCGGCCTCCGTAGCCTATAGTTGGTAGTGACCCTGTTTACGAAGCTGGAGGTTATAGGCTGTATTTGTCTATTTATTCGTTTATATCACAAATATTCGTTTCTTAGTCGTGGCTGTTTATGTATTTAAGTATCTATGTATTATATTATATATATATCGTCGATTGGCGCCCACATCACAAGCTTAATTGAGCTTACCGTGGGACTAGGTCGATTTGTGTAAGATGTCCTAAGATATTTCTTTATTTATAATTTATTAAATTAATATTTTATTCGGTTTCGTCTGTCGGTGAAGTTAAATTTAATTAATATACGCGAGTTTATCCGTGCTCATAGTTTTAGTTCATGTGAAAAAGAAAAGTCATTAATTTCAGTAGCAAAATTCAGAGGTTGCATCCTTTTTCCGTAACTACGTCCATTATGATGATAATATTACCCGTAAATAATTCAGCTAAATCCTCAATTCTTCCAGATACAAACTCCTGCTCCAAACTTTGAAGGCTTTCCAGATGGACGGTCTTTCAAATGTCCAATACAGCGTGGTATCCACAAACCTCCATAAACTCTACACCCATATTGTAGTGACCATTGACCACTCACACTACGAGATACAAGAGCTGTTTCAAGAGGGCAACAATTTTGAAATGATTGACGAAGGAATAAAAGCAAAGCTGAAACACAACTCGTCAGCACCTCGGCATAATGAGAGCAGTCCGGATCGAGTTTTACGCCATACGGGGTCTTTTTCTCCGCCGTAATTATAAATAGTACAGAAGGATGTACTTCCCTTAATGAAAAGTCGATGTAACTTTGTAACCGCTATATGAAACGTGAAACTTTCGTTATCAAGTTTGCTTTCCGTACAGTGCCATCTCTCGGACCATTTACACATTACAAATATTAATTAAAACTACGAATTGGACACCCTATTTTTTATCTTACAGAAGCATGACGCGCGTGCACCTATACGATCTTTGACTATGCGAGTACCAACGCGTTTTAATAACACTCCGGTGCATAATGTTACCCTCTTATTCATAAACATCTCCCAACTTTAACAAGCCGCTAAGTATTGTTTGTCCTTTTCGCTCTTATGGACATATTGATAAGACCGAAAGGAACAAACAATACGTTAGCTTGCTAAATTAGGAGACGTTTATGAATATGTACAACACGCCGACAACAAGATTGATTTAATTAATTATTATTATAATTTTTTCTTGGTTTTCTCACCCTTTAGTAAAATAAAAGTTACATTTTGTTTAAATAGTACCTACTTATACAAATGTTCCTGTTGCTCGTGGAATCTTAGATAGCAAGCAACCTACTTTTATTTTATTTTAAAACTAGATATAAATAATTATCAGAAGCTGTTGTTTATTTTTAAAACCTTTAATAATTTGGTTTCTTACTTAAATCAGATTTTAATTTCGTAACTTAATTGAACTTATTGTGAAAACACAAATCAAATTATTTATTAACTAAATATTTTGATTTGTACTTTTAATTTTTCTCCAGTAGTCACACTACTTAATACTATATAAATTATAAATATTTAGATGTCATATTATATACCAAAGAAAAACGACCAAGATCACCAAATGTCCGCGGTGGGGACAATACGCAAATACGTTCAATAGATGGCAGCACCAGCTCTCTCTAGCTATTCTAGAAAACTGCAAAGTTTTCTAATAGGAGGTGCAGGCATGTATTGCTTGCCCTTAGAGAATGGTCAAAGGTGCCTAGCCTTGTAAGGGATTGCATATACCCGAGAAATTTGACCGGTGGTTGCTAAGACCGAGTGGCCGAGGGGTACAGGCATCAGCCGCGAAAGCGGAGTACGTGGGTCCCCACCTCGGACATTAGGTGATCTTTGTCGTTTTTCTTTGGTATATGACATCTAATATTAATAATTCGTAACTTAAAAAGTAGTTTGCTTGATTTCATGTTTAGTCACGACCAGCGCCACTGGTGGCCGTTTTTAAAAGTTTATAGATGAAATCGCGTCAGAGAGATGTAAACAAATAATTATCTCTTCTCAAACATGTAATGAACTGAACTGATGCATGCAATCTTTACGTTCCTTAAAATAGCCTCGGAAGTATCGCTTTTAGGGCGCAGTAACTCACTGGGATGGAAATGGAATTTCATAACACTTTTCAGGTCTAGGCCTGCAAAGTAACTTTTTTTTAAATTTCGACAACATTGTTATTATTATTTTTTGTATTTCTTTGTATGTTTGAGAAAAGCACTATACATGCCTCGGCGTGAAAACGGATTCCCGACCTCGTTACCTATCCGGCCGCGCTCGAACGCTTGTTCGGACCGGACGTATATACCAACTCGGCCAGAAATCCTCATTTTCCCGGCCTCTGATGTAATGTACTATTACGTTAAAAACAAATTAAAAGACTGACAAATATGTTTCCCTGGAATTTTCGTGATGTAACCTTACAAAGGCACCAAGTTTTCAAGAGAATAGCTTACCTCTTTTTCTACTCTAGCAGTCTCAAGCACTTTTGTTTGTCAAATGAGTGGATGGACTGCTATACAAAAATGTAGCACTGTTTTTTTTTATTACTAAGTGAAGCAAGTGATAGCCACATTTTTCCACCCCTGAAATCTCATCAATCATCTAATTTGAACCTTAAGTCTAGAATATGCGGTTAAAATTACATTGCCATGTATGTAGTTGATACTGGTGTTACTATTCTGGAAACGCGTTGGGGCGTATTCAGATCATTATATTTAGTCAATATATTATGATAGGTAAGGAGTAAGGCTGGTTTCAGTGTCACGCGGACCAGAGCGGACCGCCCGCGCGGAGCAATTATGTATTGACGTCCGCGCGGATACCTCCGCGCCAGTCAGAAACGCGCCATTGATTCAATAACATATTGCTCCGCGCGGAGAGATCCGCGAGGGCGGGTCCGCGTGACACTGAAACCAGCCATAGGACAATAAAATTGCAACGATTTAAAAAACGAACAATTTATTTATAAAAACCAATAAGACAAAATAAAATTCAATGAGCTTATCACCTTTCCTTAAGTATCTCAATGGTCACTTATATTACCGCTATCAGTTGTATACATTCCTAACTAGCGCTTCGCGCTTGACACATTCCCATAACCTTTAATCTCATACAAAAACCTTATATACCTACATAGATTTGAGTTTGGACTATTTAGATTCACTAGTCATTTAAAACTTCAGAGACCCTTCAACCTTCAAGTAAAGGGTGAATAGGCACCTTCTGGGCAAACTCACTCCATCGTAGGCCACGTCTCTGCCCTTGGCTAATAGTCTGTGGCCATGAGTAAGCCCATTTCAAATAAAAAATAAAATAAAAGGCCCAAGATCACATGAATGAGTCATACAGACCAACCAAACCAATAAAACGCGAATAAAAACTGTTTCAATTCATTTTGGTCGTGCGATCGTGACAACTTGTATAGGAGAGTTATTGTTTCTATCGCGATTCCAGGGTTGATCTATATTAAAAATTGCTCATTATGACATATAGATTATTGGGCATCTGAGGTTTTTGGAGTTGTGAAACTTTTTATCTAGGTACCTTGGCTTCGGGCTTCGGTCTTGGATAGTTTTTTCAGTACCTACAGATGATGCCTTTTTTACGCGCTAGTGCGAGAAGTGGCTCATTTTACGTCAGGTGCAAAACTTCGGAGGGCCACCTGTACTAAGTGTTTTTTAGAGAAAAAAAAGAGAAGCTTTATTATAACATTGACTTTCTTATTTGGTCGCGAATCGTAGATGCCCATGCGTTTCTCGCGCTGCTAATGACTTGAAAGGTGGATAACGTGATGAGAATTATGTATTACTTTCCTTTCTATTTCTAGTTGTTCGTCAATTGTTCATGCCGTACAGATGAAGTGCATAATTCTTTGCCATCGTATTTCCACGGCAATCTCCGCAATATATTGAAGTCACAAGTCAGTACCTTACCATAAGACTAACAAGACAGTATCTCGTGCGAGATAGACTACTTCTCACTGTGTAACTATATTAATTAAACAGTGATGGGTGATCTGCCTCGTCCGCGAGATCAGTATCTCGCGGACGAGGCAGATCACCCATCACTGTTAGTCCCTAGTCGCTCTACCTACCACTTTTCGACTCTTTAGTAGTAAAGTCGAAAAGTGTAGACCACAATTTCGTTGCATGAACAGTAACAGGATGTATAACACAATTGCACTAAAGCCAAGTGATACAGAAACATTATCAATTCTTCTTCCTAAATCTGAAATAGCATTACATTAAAAAGATCTCTGAAGTTTAGTGGTAAGTATATAAGATTCTTGTTTCCCTATCATTAAAGTATGCATTCAGAAAATCCCTTTTAAATTCGACTTAGGTATATAAATGTCCTACGAAGATAAGTCCTAAGTATACGCTGTCCTGCTTTGTAATTCTCGCTTTTGTGTCATGAATCTTACTGCCTTAACTTTAAAGTCTAATTTGAAATAGCGCACAAAAGCAAGAACTACAAGATTAAATTGAGATGATACAAAAGCTAGTGTTACTAAAAGTATCTTAATGTCCATATTAGTAACTAGTTCAACGTAGGTGATAGGGATTTTGCCTAATTCTCCCTACCTCAATTTAAAACTCATTTCTAAAATGTTTAACAATCCACTGTCGATATCACCCATCATTTATAACTAGGCCTTAATAATACTAATAATTTAGTTAGCTAAGCAGAGAATTAAAATGGGTAACCATTTATCTTTGGATACAGAACGTGACGGTGTTTCTTTGTAAACAACCTTAAGGGCCCAACTCTTGGCTGAAATTTTGTATATATTCGAGAATTTGTGATTAAGCCTCTATTTATTGCATAAGAATTTTGCAAATAGTGTACAGTCAAGGGTAAAAATATGTATACACTTTTTTAACTTATATCTGGAGCATAAGGTCTACAATTGTATATATATTGATGCCCCTGACTATACTAGGGTAGAAAGGTAAAAAAAAGAACTTGAATTTATTATTAATACAAATTCCTTTTCCTATACCAAAATATCTCGAGTTATTAGGTTCTGCACGCCATGCACCGCTCATGCATTATCAATATTATCAATTTATCATACACAACTACCCCTGCATAGACGTACAGCAGTCTATAGGTATATCAGTCAACGGTAGTCCTTTGTGATTGGCAAACACATTCATTGAATCTTGTTACAGATTCAAAGCACATCACTCTTACACGCATTTCAATCGCAAGTTGCGAACCAATGTCAAAGGTTTATTTTAACTCATTTATGCCGACTGTATTCACATTGATACGATTAACAGAAATTACATGGACCTGCCATGTGCCTATGTAATCTACCGATTAACCCTCTTATTCATTTACTCATAAATGTGCAAACTGACGTAGCAAAGTGATAATTATTGGTCTTATAGATAATATATTCATAAGACCGAAAGAGACAAACGATATTTACTTATCGACTTACTAAGTTAGGAGTCGTCTATGAATAAAGGGGGAAACACAAACAGCCAAGAATCGGGTCCTAGAAGCCAAGGCAAAAGCATTATAACTAACAATAATGATAAAAACAATCAAATATAGATGCGTAGGTACATTGCCACTTAGAAGCAAATAACATTAAGACACATAGTGTTACTGTGTGATATAAATATACTATAAACGTATGTACTAAAGTTGAGAATGGTTTGAGAATCGCTTGAGGATTAGGTATTATCAATTTACCAGGAGAACTATTTTCTATGGGAATATGTACGTACAATTTACACTTCACTGTATTTTCTTATTTCGTAAAAATATAAAAAGTTCTACGTTTATACATTACCATATTGACTTCAATCAGTACATGATTTCCTGACTCGATTAATATTCAAAAATTACAATTACAAAAAATATATTTGGTTGCTAATAAAATAATATTCGACTATGAAACGAAATGTACTCTAAGCGACATAAATATTAAATATCTCTAGAAAACTAGCAAAACATTTACATAGGTATAAAACATAATGCAAGTCTGCTTAAGTAATCGCCTGAAAACTCAACTTTTGGCTTAGTGCCTAGGCCCATGGAGACAGGCTCCAATAAGTAAATATATACTTTTACTCGTACGAGGATCTCCGCTAAGAATATTCAAATAAAATCAACTTATTGTACGTGGAAAAGTCGCTTTTATATGTATATAAAATAAACCTACGAAAACTAAGTATGCCACATCATGAGATTCCTCAAAATTCTTAAATTTCGCAGATTACTTTCCAAACAGATTTTCATTATCACATGGCCCTTATGCCCTTAATCTTATGGAATAAAATAAAGTATCTCTTATGTACAGGCGAGCTAGTGCTCAACTTCTATCACAATTTTAGAGCCGCGACAACACAGGGTAAAATGCGATATAAATAAGCTAAGGAATTCAATATTCGAGTATCTTTTATATGGGTTTAGGTTTAGGGTAATTGAGTGAACACTATTAGACCTTGCCAAAGTAAGGTGGGTACTAAATTATGTAGCGACTGATCTAATGCATCGACTATGTTAGTATTTATATGTAGGTATATTAATATATACCGTCGCTGAGTGCTAACAAGAAAAGCCTTAATCGAGGCCTGGGACTAGGTCGGTTTGTGTAAAATTGCCGTTTGATTTATATAGGACATCAAAGGACTTAGACAATCATATCATAAGGCAAATAATGGATAGATATAGAAACTGCCAACCCTTTATTTTTTTCTTCGGTTAGGTATCAAATTTATCCTCTTGGATATAGGTATGTCCCATACAGCATAATACAGTACAATATCTCTGGATATTACCTAACAAATATAAATTCAACGTTTATATTTCGGTCTCTGCTTTTCGACTCTTCTTACTGGTTCCTTCCTTTTTGTTTAGAAAGGTCTTATTACAATACTAATTCGTTGAAAAGAATAACAGCTCTCCAAGCATATCTTGTGTTTGACAGCAACTCGCAGCTGCCCGTCTCGTTTCTATTGTATTAATTCAAAAGAGACATGTAGCTGCGAGTTGCTGTCAAACAGGAGATATTCTAGCCCCGCAGATGTCAATGGTGATCATACTGCTGGCAGCTTCCTCGCTCAAAGTATTGTAAATCTACCTAGTTCCACATTAAGCTCAATTAAGGATTGTGTTGCGGGTACTAAGTGACAATATGTATATATTACACAGAAAACAACACATAAATACCCTCGTCGAGACTCGAACCCGGAACCTCCAACTTCTTAGGCAGGGTCACTACCGGCTGAGTACCTATTTAAAATTATATTCGTACCCAACTTATTTTGGCAATTTTGTAAGGTAAATTCTAACCTACTAACGCTATATACAGGGATTACATGATAGTTACATAATATTTCACTTAAACGAAATTTGGCTGAGATTACGGGGCCAAATATTTAAATTCTAGGTATTATATGCAAAAGTTAACAATTGGACGCTCTGAGCGATTTTTATTAGTATATTTTTTACAACAAATACTAAGAAGAGTATTTGTATATTGTCATTATCTGTACTTGAAATGGACCTAACAAGTCTGTACATAGTTATCTACATATATTACAAACAGGTTTATTTTAAGTGTGTGAATATGATATTTTTAACTTTCGTTTGGCCAGTATCGTATATGCTACATATGTATTCAGAGCAAGAACGAATGTACTTTTAACTAATAATCTACTGAAACTGTACTAATTTCTATTCTCCTTATTCATAAACGTCTCCAAACCTAGCAAGCTGATAACTGTTTGACCTTTTCTGTCTTATCAATATCTCTATACGTCGGAAAGGGACAAACGACACTTAATCAGCTTACTGATTTAGGAGAAGTTAGGCTAGGGAGGTTAGGTTTTTGTACGTAATTTTCATACAATCGGTACATAAATTTGCACTTAACCAAAGATTTACAGTTGATTCCTTTAAAATCTAATTGCAATGTTGTATTTAAAGCTATGACATAGATCCAATGACAAAAATGTTCTAAGTCTATCAATATAAAACGTAGGAACCTACCTACATACATGGTTAAAGTTAACGAAATAAAAACATAGAACATAGATCTAAAAAATATAATCACGTATAGGCGAAAAACTTAACGAAATGACCTGTGGGCTTATGCTGGTTCCGTGTTTAATTGTGTGTCGTTATTGCCGTCAGGTTCTAACAAGTATGCAAGTGTGAAAATGACGACAAACGGCAAAATTGTGACCATCATAAGCCACCTCAATCTGTAAACTAAGAAGCCAAGATGATAATCACTAACGCTCAAGTCGTAAACAAAACGCAATGGTATTTGTCGCATTAATTAAAAACAGTAACATTGAGTGATTGGCACCTCAGGCATTAATAGTGTATACATATGTATATGACGTCAAACGTTCAATATATGAAAAACAACGTAAGCGCCATGTAAATGATGTGCACTAGTACATTCAACAGGTCATTTTCTTAAAAATATATATATATCTATGTTGGACCCATGATACACTTTACACTTATCAAACAATCATAAGGTTACTCATAACTGGCACAATATTTTGTGACTTTTACACTGTTAAAACTGCATATTGCAACTGCAATTACATAAGCAGTGCAGCGTACTCGGCACATGAGTAAGTCGACATTATTAAGCTCGATAGACACCTGTAACTTTTTAAATAATTAACTGTAATAATTAACAGTGACAGGTGTCAGATCGAAATACTGAAAATAGTTACTGGCTGCGCTCTGCGTGCAGCAGTGAAATTAACAATCTTATTTTAGATCACATATCATAGAACGCATCCAGTAGACTTAGTACATGATTGCTGCGACAGCATGTCGCCGCGAGAAAGCCTTCCCGTATTTTACTATGTTAATAAAAGAGGGACGGATTGTCTATGCCGTCGCGAGATACTGTCGCTTTAATCATCCCCCCAAGTACATCTTGTCTTTGACAGCAACTTGCAGCTACCCTGTTTGATTGTATTAATTAAAAAGAGACGTGTAGCAGCGAGTTGCTGTCAAACATGATATACGCTAGCCCCACCAAGTAGATCCTGTGTTAGTCAGCAACTCGCAGCTACCTGTCTCTTATTAGATTGTATTGATTAAAAAGAGACGCGTTGCTGAGTTGTTGTCAAACACGAGATATGCTTGGGGGGCTGTGCTAATCCTACTGTCACTTTACAATGGTCGCTGTAAATATTGGTCCAACGCGTTGGGTAAACGTGTAGAGACCCGCTTGGCTGCGTATTGGTAGTTGGCGCCAATGCAGAATGATTGCTGCACCATTGTGTAAAGTCCAGGGATCGGATACCGGTTTTTTCTCCATACAAAAGAACGGTTCGAATTCCGTTCTTTTTCGTTCTTCGGTTTATAATTTTTTTGTTAATGGAGTAATTCAAAAATATGATGTTAATTAACATAAAATGTTGAATACTACATAAAGAGTGTAAAAGATTTTAAGATATTGAGCTATTTCGAGGTTTTTCTAAAAAACCGGTTCCGATCCCTGGTGTAAACAACGACGTCTTGGCATTCCTTAATTTGGCCAATGCGTTGGCCCAATGTGTACGGCGGCGGCCTGTAAATACTGTTAAACAATGACAGGTGTATGCCATACGCTGTCGTTCTACTCTTGTGCTGAGCCCGAATACCAGTAACCATGGTAACTGTAATATCACAAGCACTCGTTACCTCTCATCGCCAAACAGCAGTTTGGCGAAATATGTCCATCAGCTATGCTCATCTATGTTGGCCACGATGTGGGTGTAGAGGTGGTGGTGGACCACCTCAACTAAGACATACTCTAGGGTTGAGAGTCCGTCCTTCTTGAAGGTTTTGCTCGTTTGGGATAGAAGCTGGTACCTACAAAAAATATCGCACGAATTAATATGACAAAATGATAGTGTCATCTCTCTATTTTTGTTTGATGAACCTAATTTAATTTAAAATCGAGACTAGTGGCGCTATTCTCTAAAAAATTGTACATTTGGATCACGTCTTGGATATTGATAAAAATCGGTAAACTGGTGGAGTCAATGATGCTGAGCAAGATCCACCACATTTCACAAAATGTCCCAGAAAGTTTGTATGGAAGTTTTCTTTTTTGATATCAGATACATATACATACATATAAATATGATACATATTTGGTAACAAGAAAGGAATAGACAATATAGACATAAACATGATCCAAATATAAAAACTTTCTGAGAAATGCTCAGTGAAGTTATAAGTATGATGATTAATGGAAAACATCGTGGAAAAGCAAGGTACTTCATATCACTATTAAAGATTGGCTTTATTGTAGACAAATTTGGGTGATGTAGTACCTACCAATCGTGCAAAATAATACAATTTTTAATCCTAACAAATACAATCGTTTTGATCTTTAAAAAGTTTTAAAACATACCTTTTTGGATTAGGTTGTGATTTCTTGTGGTTGAGCATAGCGTACCGTGCTATGGACATTTTGTATCGCGCGACGTGGTAATTCATCTTCTTCAACCTGTAAGCAAAAAATCCATGTCTGAGAATGCTTAACGTTAAGCCACGTTCTAATTAACAGGATGCTTAAACAAGTTGCCAATCGCTAACGCTTTGTAGCGTATCGTAGTTTTCGCTCTCTGTCACTCTTGCATATTAGTACGACTAAAACAGCTAGCTGCCTTTCGTTTACGATTGACTATTAAGCGCTAGCGATTGGCAACTTGGCAAAGCACCATGTTCAGCTAAAGTTGCAACTTAACAATTCTGACAAAAGTAGATAAAACATGTATAGTCGACGTCTAAGATATCATTACGGTACGAGTATAAGTGCCAAAATATATTTACACGACCTTAATGTCAAGGCAATAAAGTCGTGTAAATATATTTTTGGCACCTAAACCGTAACGATATCTTTGGCGTCGACTGTACTAGCGTTTTGTTTTCACGTACTTCCTATTCCTACCTAATTATGTAACTCTATACATTAAGATAACATTTATTTAACACGGAAGAATTTGATATTTAAATCCACGTTAATATTTATGTAATCGCAGCTGTAGGTGTAGGTATACCATTTTTTTATGTAACTGGATATAGTAATAATAATTACCTATAGGCCATGTCGTCGTCCTCGCCACCCCATCCCCAGTAGCGATTCGAGAAGCCGTTCACCTTCTTGAACTGCTCCAGTGTGAGTGCTGATACTCCACCGAAAATGTCTTCGTATGGGAGTCTGAAAACATTTCATACAAATAATGAATTATTGACATGCATTAAAGATGTTATTCCTGCTGGAGGTGTAGAAATCGCATTAGTTATGTTATCCAGTTATATAATGTCATGTTAAATTAGAATTTGCTTAGGTATATGTTGACGGAGTACGATAATGAATTGTGGCGATCCTTAGGCAGAAGATATTAAGATATCAAGGTCCTCACTGCAATCGCAAAGCAAAATATTTTAATTTATTAGTCTCGGATACTTTGTCACCTAGTAATAATTATTAGTCAACTCAATTTTATTGGAAAGTCATCAACGAGTGCTGGAAACTTGTTCTTCGTATTTATAAAAGACTTGACCGGGTTATTATTGCTTACACTTCGGTTATTTACCAAGTTCAATAAAAATTGTTATACATAAATAATTATATTTTTTTAAGAATTATGATGTAAGCTTGTCAAATCTCGTACCTTACTTAGTTCAGGACACTCCATTAAGTGATCTCTTGACCCATAATAATATGACGATATTATAAAACCTGTCGATTAAACACATCTGGATGCTTAGCCAAGTTGCCAATCGCTAGCGCTTAGTAGCGTATCGTAGTTTTCCCTCTCTGTCACTCTTTCATTTTAGTGTGACAATGACAGTTAGCTGCCTTTCGCTTACGATTGACGATGAAGCGCTAGCGATTGGCAACTTGGCTAAGCACCCTATTATATTCGTACTCACTTGAAATTTAATTTATCGATAGACGCCGACATGTGCCTCGGCTGCCTCGGACAGGAGTACATGTTCCGCTGGTCCAGCGGCAGCAGATCTATGTCGTGGAAGATGAAGCACTGCCAGCCGCCAGCTTTCTGCTTCTGGCTCTCCATGAAGCCTACGTTCATGAGCTTTGCTCTGTTAAACTCATGAGTGCCTGGTAGGGAAGAGTAAGTTTTATTTTAAAAAGGTTTCAATTACTCGGTCCGACATCTGTCAGGAAAAAAGGCGGGAAATTAAAATTTTATGTGGCCAACCAACTCTTTGCGCCCAAGTTTTTATACTGACTGAGATGATAAATTATTTAGATATTTTAGGAGGGAAGAAGATGCGTGCAATTTCAAATTACTTTATTGTATGGAAGTGCAAAAAATAGGAAATAAACTAGTACTTTGTTTAGCACATAGGGATCTATTTTTGAAAAACAAAATAAATTAAAAAGAGTAAGTGGCACAATATGTATCTTGTCTAATTTGACTGGGTATTAGTTGTCATTATTGCTGGTCTGAAAATGCAAAAATTGTGAGGAGATTGATTCTGATAATGAGTTTTACTTACCTTCTTGTTCGACTATGAATATCCCATATTCTATTTGTTGCTTCATCAGGAACGGATGCATGTGGTTCAGGAATATCGCCAAATGCTGCTGGCGATCTCTAAAATAAGATTAAATTATTATGAGATTTATGAGCATCATCATCGATTAAAATTTGCAGAAAATATGGTATACCATTTATATTGCCATAAGTATTCCGTAACCCAGGATATGAAATGTATACTATTTCTGTCTTGCCTTCATAAAGACTTCATAAAACTTCTATAAGTATGACGTATGTATAAATTTATTTTAAGTCTCTGGTATATTGTACATTTGTACCTTTTTGAATTGTTGTGTATTTTTTTACCTGTTTTATTTGTGTACAATAAATAATTTACATATATACATATTGCGACTCACATTATATATTCTGATAAACTATTATTTTACGAGTCTGTCATTGTGCGACATTCTGCGTCTCTGGTATTTTGATATTCTGGTGACCTAGGAATAGTGATGGGTCGTTCCCGGTAATTTCCCAATGTTGCTCTGGGGAAAGTTTCCATTTGGGATATACTGTATTAAGAAATTTACCGGGAACGACCTAAGAATTAGATGTTTTGCGACTCTGGTACACAAGAACATCGTTATTTTGAGATTCTGTGATTTTATTTTTATTTTATTTTTATTTTATTTATTAGGCACACCAAACAGACAACATTCAGTACAATGATTAAAAATATACAGTGAGGACTGGTTTTAAATAAAAATGCCATCCAAAACAGGCATGCACAGCAAAGACAAATAATAAGAGCAAACACTATCCTAAAACTAAAATTATACATACATACTGATAGAATAACTTAACAACTAACATTTTTTTTCACTTTTAAATAAAATATCTATTTTCAAGCCTAGGTATGACGGAGGATAAGTTTAGCTACCTGCCTTCTGAACACCGCCAGTCGTGAGTCGAAAATATCAATTTCCCTATGTTTTAATACAAACTCATTATATTGGCGACACATTCTGACAATTGGGTTATAAAAAGAAGTGTTATTCTTGTATACTTGAAGGGCAAAAGTCCTAGGAGCGCGGGATCTAAAACGAGGGGTATTAAACGTAATTAGGGACAACAAGCTTGGCGAGTCAATTTTGTGGTGTAGGATTCTGTGTAGCAACAGTAAGTCATGTAAGAGACGACGCGATTCAAGAGATGAGCTGCCAAACTTGTGTAGCCGTTGCTGATAATCCTGACGAATCAGCCCAGGTTTGTACCTGTATGACATAAGCCTGAGACACTTCTTTTGTACTCGCTCAATGTTGTCACAATGTATGGAGTAAAAAGGTGACCAGACGGCGCACCCATACTCCAGCACACTGCGGACAAGGCTTTGATATAGGCAGAGCAAGCTACCAGGTCTCTTGAAGTCTTTGGTAACACGAAGGATGAATCCCAACATTTGGTTGCCCTTTTTAGTAATGTTCTCATAATGGTACCTAAAGTTTAGCTGTTCGTCAAACCAAATGCCGAGGTCCTTTGCTACCGACTTTCTCTCAAGTATCTGACCGGCCAATTCGTAGTCATGGCAGATTTTTTGTTTTTTGCTAGTAAACGATATGACAAAACATTTACCGACATTCAAAAACATTCGATTGATAGTGCACCAATCCAAAATCGTATGCAGGTCTTTCTGAAGCTCGACACAGTCTTCAGTGCTATTCACCTTCGTGTACACCTTTAGGTCATCGGCATAGAAAAGAGAGGGGCACTTCAGGCGCTCCGCCAAGTCATTAATAAAAACCACGAATAACAGAGGCCCCAAATGCGAACCCTGGGGTACACCAGAGGTAACAGACACGGGAGCAGAAAGTGTACCGTTTACAGCCACAAGTTGACTCCTGTTATCTAGATAAGAGCTGATCCATCGAAACAGACTACCATGTATCCCATAAAAATGATTCTACTAAACCGGTATTTTGTGGTTCTGGTATCGTGCTTATGAAGGGATTAGGGTAGACTGGGGACAATTGAACCAGGTCAAAATTGAAACAAGTCAAATATCTCGGAAACTATAATGCCTACGCGTCTGAGGCAACACTCGGAACAAGCGGTAGGCCATATTGCAATCCTTAACAGTAGCGCACGGGCGCCGGTGCGATACGGAAGTGTCCACGAGCAAAACCAGTTTCAGGCGGTAAAAAGTAAGTATTCGTGCTCTCGTATATTGTCTTATAACTTCGTCTACTCTCGTATATTGACTAATTTAAGTATGTAAGTGTCATAGTTAGGAATAAACGAATGTTTTTATGGACGGTGATCAGTGTTAGAGTATTTTTTTATATAAAATATTTGACATTAAAGTGAAAAAGGTAGTTTGGGGACGACAGAAACAACGTGCTTGGGGACGATTGAAACGTTTCAATCTTCCCCATGTTTTAATCGTCTCCAAAATTAACCAACTTCGAAATATAAAGTTTTGTATTTGATGCACATGTTTGTTTTATTAAGCTTCACAATTATTTGGCTAGTTTTTGATCTAGATCATAAATTTGTACGGTCAAACCGTACATCGTTTTACCTTAAACTCGCAAATCAAGTAGTATCGCTGCATTTTTGCTATGTTATTTAGACACTATAGGGCAATATAAAACCACATTTTGCAAGCAAAAAAACGTTGTGCTAGCTGCGTAGTACGTAAAAAACTGCGAAATTTACGGTCAGTTTTTAGTTTTTTTTTAAAAACCTTACATTTTTTGATATCATATGTTATTAAAAGTTTAAAGAATAATAAATTTCCAACAAGTTGAGGTAACATGCATTACCGTACGTCTTATAGTTTCAGAGATTCGAGACTTCAAAGAGTACTCTTTTTTTGTAAACTAAATAAAATTTGGTGTTTTGCTAACGTTTTCGGCTCCCATTTTTAACGATGTTTTTGTTTACCGCTGTAATGAAATCATTTAGACTGATATTTTGTTTCGTCTATTATTTCATTCCACATCGCGACTA